>ML986670.1:55251-110992 GCA_010094045.1 Lojkania enalia
TAATATAATAACTATATTAAGCTTGTTTAGTATATTACTTATTATACTAGATACTAGTTTCTATTCTACTAGCTCCTTAAAGAGTTAAATAACTCTCCGTTCTATTATACTAGATACTAGTTCTCTATTCTATTAGTAATATAATAACTATATTAAGCTTATTTAGTATATTACTTATTATACTAGATATTAGCTAGCTAGAAATAGTTCTACCCTATATAAAATAAACAACTAGTTGTACTAGGTTTCTATATTACAACTACAGTTGTTAATTGCAGCTACTTTCTAAAGAGAAGAATACTATTATAATATCCTTACGTTTCTTCTAATACTTATATATAGCGCGCTCGCTTTAGCGTATATATTTTCTTCTTCTCTTTTATCTTCTTACTTACCTCGCGTTTAGCTTACTTCTTAGCTATCCTCTTATATAATACCTGAGATCTATATATAGTATACTATACTAATTGTTAGATAAGCCTTATTATCCCTACTTATAGCTTCTTATAATAATAGATTATTATTACTTATATAAATTTAATACAGTCTTTTAATTTACTAATAATCTATTTTACTATATAAATAGGGTCTTTAAACTACTCTATTAGTAGCTTCTCTTCTAGTTATATAGACTCTTCTAAGTTCGGGTAATAGCTATAAGTAAGAAAGAATAGGCTAACTCCTATAAAGGAAGCGTTCCTAGTATTAATAGTAATCTAAGCTAATAGTAGCTATAGATTCTAATTATCTTAATAGTAGTTATAATAGTAGTAGAAAAGCTTTTTAAGTAGCTAGTTTATACGTTTTATACTTCTATCAGTCTTTAGATAGTATACTATTAATAGTCTTTACTTAATTTTAAGAATTTAGTAGATATATACCTATATATCTTATATAAACTATTCTCTTCTATTAGAGACTATTACTTATAGGAGCCTATAATATATTATAAAATACTTAATAAATTTATTAGCTAATATTTAGCTTTTAAAGTCTAGAACGGTAATAAAAAGTACTCTTTTACTTAAATAGTCTATAATAATAAAAATATACTTATTACTATATATAGTTTTTAGTAAGTTAATAATATAGTCTATTAAAATTTCTAACTATACCCTCTTAGGGACTAGAAGAGGATATAGTAGACCTTTTTTTCTAGAATACTAAACTATATTTCTACTATAGAAGTAGTAATTTTATATAAAGTGTTTAATATCCGCTACTATTCTAAACTAAAAGTAGTACTATAATATTAACCCGATTATAATATTCTTACTAGAGTAGCTAGTTAAGTAAGAGTTATAAGTTTCTTAGATTAGCTTTATATAAAGTAGCTTACTCTTAGAAATCTAAATATATTCTCTCTATATTAATCTATCTCCTAAAATTAAGAGGTTAGATAGGCTAATTTTAAGATAATAGAAGATTTTTAGAAGTATTCTCTCCCCTACTTTAGTAGTATAAAGAAGTATAATATACGTCGTATTTTTTTCTTAAGTATCTTTTTATAAGGTCTCTATTAATATTTACTACTCTTTATATAATATCTTAGTTATAAACTCTCCTTTATCTATAGATTCTTCTTCTAATATAAAATCTTCTAAGGTAACTACCTCTATTTAATTATTAGGAGTATCTTTAGTACGCTAGTTTCTGGTTTATATAAAAGTTATATAAACCCTATTCTTAAAATTAGATAGTCTAAAAAGTTAGCTAATTCTTTTTTAGATCTACTTATTATTAGCTTTTTTTAAGAGATTCTAATTATAATATAAGAGAGTATTAGTTAGAATATTAAACTTACCCGGCTTATATTTAAACTAGAAGTTAAACTAGGTAAAGAATACTACCTACCTTATCTAATATTTAGAGAGCTTTTATATTTTAGTAAAGTATTTTAGATTATAATAATCTATATAAATTATAAAGTATATAAATAGTTTTAAAGATTTATCTTATTCTTTAAAATATTATATAACTATTAGTAATTCCTTATTATAGATTAGATAGTTATATTCTATAAGAAGTATTTACTTTAATATAAAAGCGATAGGTTATAAAACTCTTTTATTATTATATTATAGAAATATACTTCTAGTATACTAGCTAGAGGTATTATACTCTAGAATTGTTTCTCTTTTAAGGTTATATTAAGCTAATACTAGTACTTATACGAAGTATTATTTTAGATAATTAAAGGTAGTAAATACCTAATTATTAAGTTAAAACTATTTCTTCTTTTATTTCCTTTAGGTAAGAGCTATTAGTAGAGTAACTACTTTAGAAAATTCTTTAATAAACTAGTAGTAAAAGTTTATAAAGCTTAAAAAGCTTTATATACTATAAACTAATATAAGTACTTTTTAGTTCTAGATTACTTTAACTTTTTATAGGTCTATTTAGATACCTTTTTCTACATTAATAATAAAGCCGAAATATTTTATCGTATAGATCTTAAATTCGTACTTATTAATATTAAGTTAGAAGCTAGCATCTATTAGCTTTTAAAGGATTACTTTAATATAGTACTAATAGTCTTATAGGAAGCCGTCTATATATATAAGAATATTATCTAAGTATATTAAGATAAAGTTGTTTAAATACTCCTAAATCGTATAATTAATATACTATTAGAAGGTACTTAAAGTATTTATAAGGCTAAAGAGTGTAACTAGCTATTTATATAAACTATAGTAGGTTATAAATATTATTTTCTACTTATCTTCTTTTTTAATTTAGATTTTATTAAATATAGTAATAATATTAAGTTTTATAAACTATTTAGCTTAACTAATTTAATTTAGTATTTCTTAGATTAGAGGTAGAGGGTAATAGTCTTTCTATATAATAGTATTTAGGGTGTAGTAGTTAATATAGAAGTAGAAACTACCTGTTATAAGAGGCTATAAGTAGAGATAATAAGGCTTATCTAACGCTTAGTATAGTATACTATATACAGATCTTAGGTATCGTATAAGAGGATAGCTAAGGAGTAAGCTAAACGCGAGGTAAGTAGGAAGATAAAGGAGAAGAAGAAGATATATATACTAAAGCGAGCGTGCTATATATAAGTATTAGGGGAAATATAAAGATATTATAATAGTACTCTCCTCTTTAGAAAGTAGCCGCAATTAACGATTATAGCTGTAATATAGAAACCCGGTACAACTAGTTATCTATTTTATATAGAGTAGAACTGTTTTTAGCTAGCTAGCGTCTAATATAATAAGTAATATACTAAATAAGCTTAATATAGTTATTATATTACTAATAGAATAGGGAACTAGCGTTTAATATAATAGAATAGCGAGTTGTTTAACTCTTTAAGGAGCTGGTAGAATAGGAACTAGTATCTAGTATAATAAGTAATATACTAAATAAGCTTAATATAATTATATTATTAATAGAATAGAGAACTAGTATCTAATATAATAAGTAATATACTAAACAAGTTTAATATAATTATTATATTACTAATAAAATAGAGAACTAGTATCTAGTATAATAGAATAGGGAGTTGTTTAACTCTTTAAGGAGCTGGCGGAATAGAAACTAGCGTTTAGTATAATAAGCGATATACTAAATAAGCTTAATATAGTTATTATATTACTAGTAGAATAGAGAACTAGTATAGAGAGAAGCTAGTAGAATAAGAAGCGAAGACTATAGTAGAGAGAGGATAATAGCGCGTTAAGGGAGGACGATAGTATATTAAAAGAGGATA
This sequence comes from Lojkania enalia, assembly GCA_010094045.1. Lineage (NCBI taxonomy): Eukaryota > Fungi > Ascomycota > Dothideomycetes > Pleosporales > Lojkania > Lojkania enalia. Next base: position 58,976 of record ML986670.1, read on the forward strand.
ATAGCTGGTTCTAGAGCTTCTACTACTACTGCTATATAAGTAGTAGGATGGCTGTTAGACTAGTAATCTAGCTAGATATTACTAGAAAGGAAGAAAAAATCCGGATAGAAAATAATAAAGATTTCTATCTAGAGATTTATAGTAGCTGTTTAGCTACTATTACTATATAACTAAGCGAGCTATTCTAATATTATAAGAGGCTATAAGTAGGGATAATAAGGCTTATCTAACACTTAATATAGGATACTATATATAGATCTTAGGTGTTATATAAGAGAATAGCTAAAGAGTAAGCTAAACATAAAATAAGTAGGAAAATAAAGGAGAAGAAGAAAATACAAGCGCTAAAGCGAGCGCGCTATATATAGGTATTAGGAGAAACGCGAGGATACTATAATACTACCCTCTAGTTTTTATATAAATAGGACTAGTATTATAGTTAAAGAGTTGCTAACCTAAATAAATCCTTTATTAAAAAGCTCTATTAGAGTTTTTTAAAGGATAAGAAGTATCTTCTATAATATTCTATATAAAGGACCTAAGGGGATTTTTAGAAAGCTTCTATCTTTCCCTTCTAGCTCGATTATATAGTCTACTTCTAGTCTTAAAAGCGGTAGCTTATTAGCTTCCTATTAATTAAAGGTACGAAGCTACTATATATATTTCTTAGGGAGTTTTATATAAGGGTCCGTCTTTAGCTTATTTTCTAGAACCTTCTAAATATCGGCTATACTAATAGTAAAAATATAAAGTAGTTTAGTAAGAGAATTTTATAAACGTCTCCTATAGTATTTTACTATAGTAGAGAAAGTATATACTAAGACTTAGGTAATATTAGCTATATATTACTACTTCTAAAGCTTTTAGTTTTATATAATTACCCCCGTTCTATAAATATATAGAATTTCTATTTTTAGGTTAATAATTATATTCTTATTTTACTTCTATAAACGTTTTAAGATTATACTATAATCTTCTTCTATTCTTAGGACTATATAAGTAAATATCTAATCCAGATCTACCTAACTTCTACCTATATCTAGTAAGTTAATAATAGTTACCTTTTTAATAATTCTAGCTAAAAAGTTACTAAATAATAAGGCTGTTAATAATATTAGAAGGTAAAAGTATTCTAGTTTAGTCTTTCGTACAATCCTTTTCTCGACTATTATATATAAGTTACAACTATTATCTATTAAAGTAAGAAGGCTAAAGATATTATTAAGTAGTATAGGGGCTATAAATAGAATACTAGTTATCTAAAATTTATTAAATTTATCTCGTATTTCTTTATTTACCTACTTTTTTTATAGTTTTAAATACTAACCTCTATTTAGAGTAATACTTTTCCTATCCTATTAGCTTAGGCTATATCTCTATATTTCTTATTATACTAAATAAGCTCTAGTAATATTATATAAGCCTAGTTAAATTATATACTACTTTTAGATAGAATATAGTAGTAGCTTTAAATAAAATAACTCCTATTTTTATAAGTAAAATAAATATTCTATTATTTTTAAGCCTTTAACTCTTTCTTAGTAATATTTCTTATCTTCTCTAATAGTTAAAGCCTTATATCTAAACGCTATATAAGTCTATAATTAGTTATTAGTATTTAGTCTATAGTATTATTAATAGTAGCTAATAGTTGTAGTTATAGAAGCAGCGTAAGTAGCTGTCCCTAGCTGTCTCTTATCCAACTAGTCTTCCCCCTACTAAAGAACTATATAAAAGTACTATTAAGTTTAGCTACTTTAAAACGGTTATTAAAAATATAAAGTTTCTATATAAAGGTTATATATAATATAAAGTCTTTCTTACTAATACTACTAATTATTAATTAGTAGAGCTTAAGACAAATCTTCTCTTCTAGATCTTATATCTTAACTTAGTCTAGATAAGAGTTATATAATACTTCTATAGAGAGATAATTATACTTAACTAAAAACTTAATAAAGATCTTATTATCTTATCTTAGGTTTTTAAACTCGATTTTAGCTTATTTCTAATAGTAGGGGTTATTATATTATATATCTATAATTGTCTAGAATTTATTATAAATAAGAGTATCTATAGTAATATATTTTTTATACAACTAAAGGTATATTCTAGTATTACTCTTATAAAATAATATTATATAAGCTACTACTATTATATTTATTAAGCTTATAAATAAACTATTAATATACATTTTAATCTTTATACTACTTTTCTAAATAGAATATACTTTATAGTCTCTTTAAAACTTATCTAGCTTATTAAATATAGCCTTTATATAAATAGGCTTAGTAGTTATTAATAGTATAGTTAGTAAGATACTTCTCTTAAAGGCTGAATACTTATTTAGTTACTCTTTAAGCTTCTAATAAAGGCTTATTCTTTTAAATTACTATTACTACTTTTTCTTTTCTAGGTATTCTAGCCTAGCTACTATTTTAGCGAACTATTTCTATACAGTTACTATATTAAATCTTTATTCTACTAGTCTATTTTAATCTATAACTTTATATAGTAGTAGGTCTACTTAATAGTTAAGATAGAATCTAGTATAGTATAAGCTTTAATAAATTAAAAAGGTCTAAGGATATAATAGGATTAGATATAATAAGAATCTATTATTGTTAAAGCTAGAAAAAGAGAAGAGAAGATATATAGTAGTAAGATACGTATTATTTACTTACTTTAGTCTAGATAGATATAGGGTTATATAAGAGTAACTACTATTATAGTATTACAGGAATAGGACTAAGTTATAGACCGGAACCTTTATATTATATACTACTAGTTTAGTATTTTAGAGTATTTTTTCTATAAATAAGATATAGAAGGTTAAATAGATTTTTATAGTTATAGGTAATTTAAGTTAATAGTTTATAGGTAATATTTATTCCTTAATTTTATATAATCTAATTTTAATATAATCTAGTTTACTATTTAATTATTTACTTTAAATATTTTATTATAGTAGCTAAACTTTTTCTTTCTTCTTAAAGTAGAGTAGTTGTTTATATTTCTTATTATAATATTTCTTTATAATATATTATAGGAACTAGAGATCTTTTTTTAGTAAGTTTTATATTTATTAAATAATCTTAACTTATTTCTATATTTAGAGTACTTATAATACTTTTTTAATTAGAATATTATAGGTTTTTAGTTTATACCTATAGTTTATTATAAATAGTAATACTCCAGTTATACTATATATAGTACTATTATATACAAGTTATACTATTAATAATAGTATTACCTAATTATTTTATTTATAGTTAAAGTAGTATTATAAGTATTACTCTACTATTTAGTTTATTTACTCTATCTATCTATCTATTTATAAATAAAATACTATAGATATCTTATATTTAATTTCTAGTAATTTTATAATTATTTACTAGAACTTTAAAGTAAATTTAGTATCTTAGTCTATAATTATCTTCTATAATACCCTCTATTATATAATAATCTATTTTAGAAAGATATTTACAATCTATTCTACTAATAATATTTTATTATAGGAAATAAAGTAGGTATATTTTATAAGTCTATCTACAATTATTATAATAGAGTTATATACTTCTCCCTTAGGGTAGTTTTTTAACTTTAATAGCTTAATAATAAAGTCTATAGTAATTTCTATCTATAGTTTAGTAGATATTTTTAAGTTTTATAATAGTCTATAAAATATATATCTATTAGATTTATTTTATTAGTAGTCTATATATTCTTATAATATATTTTTTACCTATTCTCTTACTTTAAGAAAGTAGAATCCTCTAAAGATTTATTCTAGCGTTTTCTCTATTCTTTAGTATCTATAGGTAGGAGCTTTATAGAATTGCCTAATAAATTCTTTTCTAATCTTAGCTAGTATATAGAATTAATTGTAAATATATAGTAGTTTATCTATCTATTCTAATTCTTATTCTTAAAGTTCTTTAGGTATTCTATCTATTACTAATCTAATTAAAGTTATTTAACTTACTTCTTTAATAATAGTTATTACTACAAGTTTTAGGTAATTATATACTATACTTCTATCTTACTATCTTCTTAGTAGTATAGCTATAGTTTCTTTTTCTTACTTATATTCTAATAGTCTATTTAATACGTCTACTCTTTAATTTTATTTTCTACTAAAATAGATAATTTTAAAGTTAAATATAGCTAATTTTTATAACTATTTAACCTATTTAAAAGTAAAAGTTTTAATAGTAAGAAAGGTAGTAAGATTCTTATAATTATAATAGACTTTAGTTTACTATTTTACTCCTTATAGGTATATATACTATTCTTTAAAGTATACTATAATAGCTAGAAGTTCTTAGTTATATATATTATAATTTATTTCTACTAGTATAAGTTTTTATAAATAATATACTACTAGATATTATTTTCTATTATAGGTTTATATAAGAATTCCGGCTATTCTTATTTCTAATATATCGGTTTTTATAAAAGCTTTCTTTTCTAGATTGTAGAATTTCAGTATTAGTTCTTATTAGAATTATTTCTTAACTTTTTAAAAGGCTTTTTCTTATTTATTTCCCTATATAAAAGTAATATCTTTTCTTAATAATTAAGTTAAGGGTATAGTTATATTACTCTAATTATCTATAAAGGTTTAATAGAAGTTATAAAATCTTATAAAAGATTAAACATTTTTAACTAATTTTAAAATTAGCTAGTCTTTAATTACTACTAATTTATTTAAGTCCATTTATAGTTATTTTAGTTTAATAATAAATCTTAAGTAGTCTATTTATATAATATAGAATTTATATTTTCTTACTTTAAGGTATAACTTTACTACTTATAATACGCGTAGTACTTATTTAATATATTTCTTATATTCTTACTTTATTTTTAAATATATAAGAATATTATTTAAATAAGCTATATAGAATTATCTAAGATATAATCTTAGTAACTTATTAATTTGTTTTTAGAAAGTAGCTAATATATTAGTAAGTTTAAATAGTATAACTAGGTATTTACAGAATCCCTTTTTTATTTTAAATACTATTTTCCATTTATCTTTTTCTTTAATATAGATCTAATAGTATATATTCTAAATATCTAATTTTATAAAGATAGTAACTTCTTTTAATTAGTCTCTTAAGTTATAGATAAATAGTAGAGGGTATTAGTCCTTAATAGTAATATTATTAAGAATACGATAATCGATATAAATTTATAGATCTATTATTTCTTTCTTATTTATAAAGAATATAGGGTATATTACTAGTAAGTTAAATTTTTAGATTATTCTTTTCTTTAGGTACTTATCTATATATTATTTTAGGGCCTCTATTTCCCTTAGTATTAGGCTATATATTAGTTTATATCTAGGTTCTTTTTCTAGTTATAGTTTAATTTTATAATTATATTCTCTATATTTAGGTAGATATTATAGTAGTTCTTAGAATTATTCTATTAAGTATTAGTATTTTTTAGATATACTATATAATATATTTTCTATTAGAAATAATTCTTTTACTACTTCTTTTACTATTATAATAAGTTATTTCTTAACTAGCTAGCTAGAATTTTTAAGGATAATTTATCCTATTTACTAGTTTATCTAAGAATTTTTCTTTCTTAACTATAGAATCTCTAGGATAATATTATAGTCGGTAATTTCTATAATTTAGAAGAGTTATCTATATTAAATTATTTCTAGAATTTTAAACTCTTCTAGTTTTATAATATATATAACTTTCTTCTAGAAGTCTTTTCCCTCTATAATTTTAATTATATAGAATTGTTCTAGTTATACTATAAGTAATTCTTTTCTAGTAATATAGTTACTAGTTATAAAGTTCTTTATTACTCTACTATTAATAAGTATATATATCTTATAGCTATAATATTATTCTAGTATTATAAAATAATATTCTCCTATATTCTTATATAGTTAAATTATCTTAAACTAATAGACTATTACTTCTTTTAGAGATATATATTTTAAGTATTTTCGTTCTAAATATTTATACTATAGTCTTTCTCTAATATATACTTTAGATAGTAAAGGTTTAAGTTTAAATACTATATAGTTTTAGATCTACTTAATAATATTCTATTCTATTATAGTTTCTCATTTTATAGAGTTTTCTAGTACCTTATCTTTATTTAGTTATCTTAACTATATACCTATATTTTCTTTTCTTTTTTAGTAGGTCTTATATTATCGTTTAATATACGATATCTATACTATTTTAAAATATACTAGATAGTATTAGTTTATATAAGAGTTATTATCTTCTCTAACCTAGTAGTTCTATTTTTATTTATATTATAATACCTTTAGTATCTAGTATTTTACTAGTACTTTACTTTATAAGAAGGCTACTACTTTTTATACTATATATACAGCCTTATTCTAATCTATTATATTAAGATATCTTTCTACTACTTTCGTTGTCTCTATCTATTTTTAGAAGTATAAGAAGCAGATTTTTCTAAGGTAGGTATTTTACTATTCTTTATAAACGTTGATAATATTTTATTCTAGTCTATTCTTATTATAGAATTTTATAGGTAGTTCTTCTTATAGAGTAGTTATAAGAGTTAGGGTTTTCTATTTATACTCGATTATTCTTTATTAGTATATAAAATATACTCTAGATACTAGTTTAGGTATTAATACTCTAGTAGTAGCTTCTTCTATTTATAATAGAGTATTTATTTTTTTATTCTTATCTAATTCTTTTTAAACTTCTTCTAGCTATCTTTTTATACGTTCTTACGTTACTATAAGTTATATTTTCTTTTAAGGCTAGTATTCTATAGCTTCTTTAAGTTGTTAGTATATTTAACACTTATATTTATTATAGAAAGACTAATATAGGGTTCTATATTCTATAGTTACGACTAGTTTCTCTTTACTTACTTCCTATAATTTATTTTCTATAGGCTAGTTTTTCTTTTCTTTCTTTTTACTTTAGTATTCTTTTACTATATATCTTAGTTTCTAACAATTATAGTACTTAATATCTTTCTTCTCAGTCTTCCTTTTTTAAGTTACCTATAACTTAAGCTTCTTTTCTCTAGTAGTATTTAGATTTATAGGTCCGCCTATATTAGTAGCTTTTACTAAAAAGTATACTCTTTAGTAATATACTTACTTTTTCTTATTTTTAAACTAGTATAGTTTATTATTAATTCTTTTTACTAGTTAGAAGTATAATACTAGATTCTAAGGTTAATTTATATATATTATTACCCTTCTTATTTCTATTTTTAATTCTCTATAGAATTTTACTATTATATTATAGTCGTCTTATATAATTTTATTTAAGAGCTATTAAAAGCTTAATATATATAAAGTAATAGATTCTAGTTAATATCTTTTATAAGTAAGTCGCCTACCTAAATAAATTACATACTTTTACTAAGAAGTTATATTTTACCTACTTATAATATAATATAGTAACTACCTTAACCTTAATTAATCTATTAAGAAGATTAGATATTACTAGCTATTTTAGCTATTAATTAAGATTAAATTTAAAGCGTATAAAATACTATAACTACCTATAATATCTCTTAAATAATATTTAAAAACTAACGCGTTAGTAAACTTTTATAATATAATTATAAGCCTAATTTAAAGAAGCTTATAAAGCTAGAAGAATTAACTATAATATAGTATATATTAGACCTATTATCTTATAGATACCCTCCTATAATCGATAGTATATAAGATATAGCTAACTACTTACTTAAAGCTCGCTCTATAGACTAGATCGGTAAAAACTAGCTAATAAACTTTATTAATCGCATTCTTAAGCTTAAAATATACTTCTATCGAAAATACGACTATTAAAGAGCTCTTTATAAGGATTCTAAAGTTATTAATAGCTGGTTCGACCTTTAGTATATAAGGTAGTATATAGTAGGCGCTTATTATCTACTAGTTATTAATAGCTATAAAAGTTATAAGTCTACTAAATTTTAGCTACTCTATAAAGAGAAGGATATTATTCTATTATATATACTAGTATAATTATTATATCTACTATAGCTTCTAGATATAGGCTGTTTCTCGCTATTAAAGAAAGTATATAGGCGTAAGATTAATAAGCTTATATAAGCTAGTATCTACTATATTATAAAACTTAACTTTCTACCAATCTTTCGTATAGTATATTAGCGTTCTATTATTAAGGCTAATATATATATAAGCTTTTAAGGTACTAGTTTAAAACTATATAATTCTAATATAGTATTATTAAAGCTTAATATTAAGCTTTATACTCTATTATTACTACTAGTAGCTAGTTGCTTTTAGGAGTTAAAAATACTAACTAATACTATTAAACTAGGGTCTTAAATAATACTAATTTAAAACTATATTACTAAGTATTAGAATAGCTTATATACTATAATTAATAATTCTCTTAATTCGCTTACTAAAGGTACTATATAAATAGTTTATTTATATATACTATTTTAGTATTAGATTAGTTAGCTTTAGAAAGTAAATAAGATTCTATTATAGTATAAAAAGCGATTAAAAACGGTTCTATAGAAGTAAGATAGTTTTAAAAAGGCTAAAGCTGCTAAAATAGCTGCTTAAAAGGAGGTAGATAAGTAGTTAGAGGATAAAGTACGCGTAGGTAGGAAGTATAGAAAAGTAGGTATACTATATTAGAAGTACTATAGCTACTATAGTAAGTCTAGATATAATACTAAAACTTATATAATAGTAAATAAATAATATATCTATCCTCTATTAAATTATTATAGTAATACCTCTAAATATAGAGATAGTTAATAAGGTAGATAACTTATTTAGGTAGGCGACTTACTTATAAAATATATTAAACTAGATTATAGAGTTTATCTTCTACTACTCGTACTTTATTAATATCTTTAAACGCTAGTTTAAGTTTCTATTAGAAATATACTATACTTATAAATATTACTTTAGTTTTACTTTTCTAGTATTCTTCTATATAATTCTTAAAATCTATTAGAAAGAACTAGAACTAGTTAAAGAGTTTACCTATTAAGTAGGTTTCTATAAATAGTACTTTTTTATTTTTATACTAGATAATATCTAGATTAGTATTAATATAAATTCTTACTACTATTAGAAATCTTTTAAGTTTAGACCTAATTCTATTAAACTTATTAAATAGTACTAACTTAATTTATTACTAATAATATATTATTAATAGTATTCTTTTAACTTATTTAAGTTTCTAAATAATTTCTATAAGTCCTATTTTTTATTTACTATTAACTATTCTTTATATTTTTTTAAGAATTTTAAAAAAGCTATTTTAAGTTTCTTTTAAACTTCTTATCTATTTATCTATTAGAACTAGCTATTTCTATTATTATATTAACTTATTCTATATTCTTATAAATATAGTTATTATACCTACCTCTAAAGAGGTAGCTTTACTAGCTAATCCTAATATTCTACTTACGTAAGTTTTCTATAGTATTTACTAAAGGTATCTCTTTTCTTATAATTAGGGTAGTCTAACTAGTCTTACTTCTTCCAGCTTTATAAGAGTAGTTAAAGTATAATAGCCGCTAATTAGCTAGGTATAGAATAGAATAATAACTAAGAGTAATTATATACTATAAGAGATTATTCTTATAAGTTTATAATAGAAGTATATAAGTAGAATATATAAGAGATATTTAAGTTAACTATAAAGAGTTATAAAGGTTAGAGTTATAAAGTTATTAAATATAATTTAGTCTTCCTACTATTCTTCTTACTTAATTATTTAATTAACTAAGTAACTAAATATACTTAATTACTTAATTAACTAAACTACTAAATATATTATATATTTTATATTAGCCTTATTTTTTTAGTTATATAGAATTTTAGATCTTAATTAAATCTAGTTTAGAAATTCCTATAGAAGTATCTATAATAATTTAATTAAGATTTAAAACTCTATATAACTAGAAAAATATAACTAATATAAGATATATAATATATTTAGTAGCTTAATTAACTAAGTAACTAAGTAAGAAGAAATAGTAAGGAAACTAAATTATATTTAATAACTTTATAACTCTAACTTCTATAACTCTTTATAATTAACCTAAATATCTTTTATATACTCGATTTATATACTTCTATTATAAGTTTATAAGAATAATCTTTTTATAGTATATAATTACTCTTAGTTATTATTCTATTCTATATCTAGCTAATTAGAGGCTATTATACTTTAACTACCCTTATAAAGCTGGAAGAAGTAAGACTAGTTAAACTACTCTAGTTATAAGAAAAGAGATACTTTTAGTAAGTAATATAGAAAATTTATATAAGTAGAATATTAGGATTAGTTAATAAGGCTACCTCTTTAGAGGTAGGTATAATAACTATATTTATAAGAATATAGAATAAATTAATATAATAATAGAAATAGCTAGTTCTAGTAGATAAATAAATAAGAAGTTTAAAAGAGACTTAAAATAGTCTTCTTAAAAATCTTAAAGAAATATAAGAAATAGTTAATAGTAAATAAGGAATAAGATTATAGGAATTATCTAGAAACTTAAGTTAGTTAAAAAAGTACTACTAATAATATATTATTAGTAATAAATTAAGTTAGTACTATTTAATAAGTTTAATAGAACTAGATCTAAACTTAAAGAATTTGTAGTAGTAGTAAGAATTTATATTAATACTAATCTAGATATTATTTAGTATAAAAATAAGAAAGTACTATTTATAGAAATCTATTTAATAGGTAAATCTTTTAACTAGTTCTAGTTCTTTTTAATAGATTTTAAGAACTATATAAAAGAATACTAGAAAAGTAAAATTAAGGTAATATTTATAAGCCTAATATACTTCTAATAGAAACTTAAACTAGTATTTAAAGATATTAATAAAGTATAAGTAGTAGAAGATAAATTCTATAATCTAGTTTAACTAAAATCTATTACCTTATATATATTAAGGTTTTAATAGCTCTTAAATATAGTTGTATAAAACAACTATAATATAATAGTAAAGTTTTATAGAGAATTAAAAATAGAAATAAGAAGGGTAATAATATATATAGAATAATCTTAGGATCTAGTATTATACTTCTAACTAGTAAAATGAATTAATAATAAACTATACTAGTTTAAAAATAAGAAAATATAAGTATACTATTAAAGAGTATACTTTTTAGTAAGAGCTGCTAATACGGGCGGACTTATAGATCTAAGTACTACTAGAGAAAAGAAGCTTAAACTATAAGTAACTTAAGAAAAAAAGACTTAGAAAAAAGATATTAAGTACTATAATTATTAGAAACTAGAATATATAATAAAGAAATACTAAAGTAAAAAAAAAGAGAAGAAAAACTAGCCTATAGAATATAAACCGTAGGAAGTAGATAAAGAAAAACTAGCTATAACTATAGAATATAGAACTCTATATTAATTCTTCTATATTAAAGATAAGTATTAAATATATCGACAACTTAAAGAAACTATAAAATATTAGCTTTAGAAGAAAATACAACTTATAGTAATATAAAAATATATAAAAAGATAGCTAAAAGAAGTTTAAAAAGAATTAGATAAGAATAAAAAAATATCTATTCTATTATAAATAGAAGATGTTACTACTAGAGTACTAATATCTAAACTAGTACTTAAAGTATATTCTATATATTAATAAGGAATAATTAAATATAAATAGAGAACTCTAGTTCTTATAGCTATTCTATAAGAGGAACTACCTATAAAATTCTATAATAAGAATAGACTAGAATAAGATATTATTAACGTTTATAAAGAATAGTAAAATATCTACTCTAGAGAAATCCGCTTCTTATACTTCTAAAAATAGATAGAAATAATAAAAGTAGTAGAAAGATATCCTAATATAGTAGATTAGGATAAGGCTATATATATAATATAAAAAGTAGTAGCCTTCTTATAAAGTAAAATACTAGTAAAATACTAGATATTAAAGGTATTATAATATAAATAAGAATAGGACTATTAGATTAGAAAAGATAATAACTTTTATATAAACTAATAATATAAGTAGTAAGCGAGTGCGCTAGGTAAGCGAGCGCGCCACCTTATTAACTTTTTCAACTATTCTAGCAATATATTTTTACAACGCATTAAAATACTATAAATATAATATATATCCTTAATTAAGTAGTATTTATAGTACTCTTCTCGCACGTATATAAGTTATACCTAGTCTCTCTACAGCAACTGTAGCGTATAGAAGCCTGCTAACTTACACCTAATTACACCTTACCTTAATATATTTCGCCCTCTAACTGCTACTCAACTACTATTTAAATAATAATCTCCTCTCCCTCTACTTTTAATAAGGTGCCTCGCTTCTAAATCCGCTTCTTTTTACGCTGTTTACGCGTTATAGCAGCCTTATTTACTTTCTTAAGGCTAGCGACTTAACCCTTTAATAATATAGCTGAATAAAGTATTACTTTAGTACTTTTTTTAAGCTAATTAATTACTATAATAATAGAAGTAGGTGATAAACTTTTATACCTTTAAATCCGATCGCGAATTAATATTAATTAAGCTTTTAATTTGCGCTAGTTGCTTAGTATTTTAGCTTCCTATATAAGAACCTCTAGTATAGGTAGTATTAGCGTACGAAGCTTTATATCGAGTTTTAATATTACTACTTTTAGATTATATAAAACTAAACTAGCCCCTTAAAAGCTTATACGGATATTATCCTTTATAATTAATTGCTAGTAAATAGTATAGAAAGCTGGAAGGAACTTAAGCTTTATAATATAATTAATATAGTCGCGGATTAGACTCTTAATCTAACCGCTGTACGCTTACTTTAATAGCGAGAAGCAACCTATATTAAAAAGCTATAAGAGGTATAATAAGTATAATAGTATATAGAGAGTATAGATCTTATTCTTCTTATAGATTACCTAGAATTTAAGCGAGTTATAACTCTTATAGCTATTAAGAATAAGTAGTTACTATATACCTACTCGACAGTCCTTTATATATATAATAAAGTGCTTTAGCTACTTAACTCTAAGATTATTAGTTATCTATCTATTATCGTTTAGTCTGATAGCCTAATTCTTAAGTATATTATCACCCTTATACTAGGTAGAAAGGTAGTATTAGCTAGTAAAGATAATAAAAGGTAGGATTACCCACCTAGTAGTATTAATTTCCTAGATTACTATAACCTACTTATAATTCTCTAGCTATATAGCTTTTAGCTAACTATATCTTTTTAAGCTAGTAATAACTAGCTTAAGTAATATCTTACCTATTATAAAGCCAGCTTTATTAAAATTGTAGACATCCTTATTATAAATACTATATATAGCTTTTATACGTGCTATAAGCTTAAACGAGGCCCTAATAATCTTAGGATCTTTATATAAAGCTCTCTAATAATTATATAGTTAATTAAATCATATTTTAAGGCTATTTATTTACTTAATAAAGTTTCTAGGCTATTTTTAGCTAATCTGTTTAGCGCTGCGCTTAGTAAGCAGCTTATCTACTATATTTTATATAGTATCTAGAGAGGGTATAAATCCTTACAAATCTAAGTTAAGTATATATATAATAATAGCCTCCTCTTCTAATTTAGTAAACTTCTTTAAATTTAGCTTACAATTATATTATATAGTAATTCTGTTATATTATTAACGTATTATTCTTTAGGAGATGTTATATATAGAAGCAGCACGTCTTTTACTTTAAAGTTGCTTATTATTAATAGTTAAGATAGCTAGAGAGATATCTACTTTATTATAGCTGGATTAGGTATTCGTAGGTTAAACTATTATTATTAGAAGGTAGAGTATTATATAAAGTTGATAAGGCGGCGCGCTTACTTACCTAGCGTGCTTACTTACCCGGCGTACTCGCTTACCTAACACGCTTATTTACTACTTATATTACTATTTTATATATTTTATAATAGTATAGATATTATATATTAAATAATAATATAAGGTCTAGTAAAAAAGAAAAGAAAATATAGGTATATAGCTAAGATAACTAAATAAAGATAAGGTACTAAAAAGCTCTATAAAATAAGAAGTTATAATAAAATAGAAAATTATTAAATAAATCTAAAACTATATAATATTTAAATTTAGACCTTTACTATCTAAAATATATATTAGAAGAAAACTATAGTATAAATATTTAGAACGAAAATACCTAAAATATATATCTATAAATAAGATAATAGCCTATTAGTTTAAGATAATTTAACTATATAGAAATATAGAAGAGTACTATCTTATAATATTAAGATAATACTATAATTATAAGGTATATATATTTATTAATAGTAGAGTAATAAAGAATTTTATAGCTCGTAATTATATTGCTAGAAAAGAAATGTTTATAGTATAACTAGAACAACCCTATATAATCTAAATTATAGAGGGAAAAAACTTCTAGAAAAAAGTTATATATATTATAGAACTAGAAGAATTTAAAATTCTAAAAATAATTTAATAAAAATAAATCTTCTAAATTATAAAAATTACTAACTATAATATTATTCTATAGATTTTATAGTTAAGAAAAGAAAACCCTTAGATAAACTAGTAAACCAGACGAATTATCCTCGAAAACTTTAGCTAGCTAGTTAAAAAATAACTTACTATAATAGTAAAGGAAGTAGTAAAAGAATTATTCCTAATAGGAAATATATTATATAATATATCTAAGGAATATTAATACTTAATAAAATAACTTTAAGAACTATTATAATACATATCTAAATATAGAGAATATAATTATAAAATTAAACTATAACTAGAAAAAGAACCCAAATATAGACTAATATATAGCCTAATATTAAAGGAAGTAGAAGCTCTAAAATAATATATAGATAAATACCTAAAGAAAGAAATAATAGACTTATAAATATATATTAATTATTATACTCTTAATAATATTATAATTAAAAACTAATAACTCTTAGTACTTATCTATAACTTAAAAGACTAGTTTAAAAAAACTACTATCTTTATAAAATTAGATATTTAAAATATATACTATTAGATTTATATTAGAGAAGAAGATAAATAGAAAATAGTATTTAAAATAATAAAGAGATTCTTTAAATATCTAGTTATACTATTTAAATTTACTAATATACTAGCTACTTTTTAAAAACGAATTAATAAGGTACTAAAACTATACCTTAAACGATTCTATATAGTATATTTAGATAATATTCTCGTATATTCTAAAATAAAATAAGAATATAAGAAATATATTAAATAAGTACTACGTATATTATAAGTAGTAAAATTATACCTTAAAATAAGTAAATATATATTTTATATTATATAAATAAACTACTTAGAATTTATTATTAAATTAAAATAACTATAAATAAATCTAAATAAATTAGTAGTAATTAGAAACTAACTAATTTTAAAGTTAGTTAAAAATATCTAATCTTTTATAGAATTTTATAACTTCTATTGAACTTTTATAAATAATTAGAGTAATATAGTTTATAAGCGAGCTATTAGTATAAGTAAGCTATTACCCTACTAAGATTTAAACGACTTAATCGCGATAATTATTAACTATATATATATATATTATAAGAAGTAATAGTCTATTAGATTATTTAATACCTATACTATTAATTTAGTACGTTTAAATATTATAGCTAGGCTATTTATAACACCTACAGCTCTATTAAAGCTGACTACTTTCTTATAGCTAAGTACTCTAATTACGAATTTTCTTATTAATCTACCTCTTAACGTTATTTTAATTAATTATATTCTTACCTACAACCTTTATTAGAATCCTCTACTTCTATAATCGCTTTCTTTTCTATTATTTTCGCTTTATTACTACTTTATTTATTTGCTTAAGGCTCTTAATTTAATTAGCTATCAGTATAATCGAATGTATTATTATTATAATACTCTTTTAAAGCTAATTAAAGGCTGTAATAATTAATATAGGTAATAAATTTTAATATCGCTGAATCCTACTATAAATTATTATTAATTAAGCCTCTAATTCGCGTATATTACTAGGTATTTTAGCCTCTTAGAGGGTAGTTTCTAGTATAGGTAGTATTAGCGTATATAGCTTAATATTAAACTTTAATAGTACCGCCTTAAAAGCTTATATAAATATTAGCTTCTATAATTAATTAATTATAGGCTGCTTTAAAGGCTAGAAGGAAGGTAGTCTTATTAATATAGTTAATATAATCGCGTACTAAAGCTAAGATCTTAGTACTATATTTAGCTAATAGTCTATTTACTATAGCTCGTATACCGTTAATTATAAGCGGAAATTCTCGTAAATCCTAATTAAGGATATAGCTAATAAGTACCTCCTTTTTAGTCTTTATAAGCTTCTTTAAATTCGGCTTATAATCGCGTTGTGCAGCTATTCTAGTATATTAAAGGTGGAGAGTACTTTAAGAGCAGCGAAAAGTTGTTGTAGCACCATTCTCAGTTGAAACTTAACCTCGATTAATAGCTAAAATTATAAGAATAATTTATAATTCTTTATAGGTTAATTATACGTTACTATATTAAACTATTATATATTAATCTAGGTAGGCTGTTAAAAGTTTAGTAAGATAATAGCTTACTTATACTAATAGCTTACTTATAAACTACGTTATTATAATTATACTCTTAATTTAACTATTAAAGAAAGATATTACTTTTATATAGGGAAATAAATAAGAAAAAGCCTTCTAGGGAGTTAAGAAATAATTCTAATAAGAACTAGTATTAAAACTCTATAATTTAGAAAAGAAAGCTTTTATAAAAACTAATATATTAGGAATAAAAATAGCTGGAATTCTTATATAAATCTATAATAGAAAATAATATTTAGTAGTATACTATTTATAAAAACTTATACTAGTAGAAATAAATTATAATATATATAACTAAGAATTCTTAGCTATTTTAGTATACTTTAAATAATAGCGTATATACCTATAAGAAGGAAAATAGTAAATTAAAGTCTATTATAATTATAAAAATCTTACTACCTTTTTTACTACTAAAACTTTTACTCTTAAATAGGTTAAATAGTTATAAAAACTAGCTATATTTAACTTTAAGATTATTTATATTAGTAGAAAATAAAACTAAAAAGTAGATATATTAAGTAGACTATTAAGATATAAGTAAGAAAAAGGAACTATAGCTAATATATTTTATAAGTAAGTTATCTACCTAAGTAAGTCGCCTACTTTTACTAAAAAGTTATACTCTACCTACTTATAATATAATATAATAACTACTTTAACTTTAATTAATCTATTAAAAAGGTTAGATATTACTAGCTATTTTAACTATTAATTAAGATTAAATTTAGAGTATATAAAGTACTATAGCTATTTATAGTATTTCTTAAATAATATTTAGAAACTAATATACTAGTAAACTTTTATAATATAATTATAAGCCTAATTTAAAGAAGCTTATAAAGCTAAAAGAATTAACTATAATATAGTATATATTAGATCTATTATTTTATAGATACCTTCCTATAATTAATAGTATATAAGATATAGCTAACTATTTACTTAAAGCTTACTCTATAAACTAGATTAGTAAAAACTAGCTAATAAACTTTATTAATTATATTTCTAAGCTTAAAATATACTTCTATTAAAAATATAATTATTAAAAAGTTTTTATAAGGATTTTGAAGTTATTAATAGCTAGTTTAACTTTTAGTATATAAAGTAATATATAATAGATGTTTATTATCTACTAGTTATTAATATAATAGGCTGGTGCCTAGGTTATAAGGCCTAGACAAAATCTAGGCTATTACTAAGTCCTCTTTAGAGGTAATCCGCGAGTTATAGTAGTACTATAATATAGTCTAGGTACTTCCTTAATACCTTACCTTTATTAAGGCTTAATATCCTACCTTTAGTAAGATTAAATATATAAACTATTTAACTTAACTATATATATAACGCTACTTAAAGCCCCTACAGCTTCTTATTAAATTTATTACTATTATTAGGTATCTATATACTTTATATAACCCTTATATTTAAATTTAATTATTCTTTTAATAAGGAGAGTCTCTAGCTTAAATAGAATATCCTATTAGAGTCTTATAACCTACTAGCTACCGAGCTGTAAGCGATATCGGAATATCTTATAAACTACTAAGCTATAAGTAATAGTAGAAGTCCTATTAAGTATAAGTTATAGGTATATTATTTACTCTACTAGCTATCGAGCTGTAAGCGTATTAGATATACTGCTAGTAAGAAGCTGTAGGTAATATTAGAAGCCCTATCGTCTTTATAGTAGAAAGTAGGTAATATAAATCCTAAAGGTATTAGAAGTCTCTTATCTAAGTAAAGAGTAATATAAAGATAATAGAAGGTTATTCTATTAACGAGATAGTTGCCTATATAATAAGTAAGTTATAAGAAGGATAGTTAACCAACTAGGTTAAAACTAGTATAAGAGAGATACTAGCTAACGAATAATAGGCTGAACCGGTAATTAAGGCTATAGTTTACTAAGTAGAAGTAGAAGTATAAAAAAGAATAGAGGTACTAAATAAGCTAGGTCCTTCGCAGGAGAAAGATAAGATAAAAGAGTAATTAGATAATACTAGAATAATAGAGATAATAGAGTAGATAATATAGTAGATAATTAGAAGGATAGATACCCTTAAAGACTAACGAATTATAACTCCGATATTAAGCTTAATTTCTACCCTACCTAAAGCCTAGGAAGAGGCTAATTAGTCTAAATACTCTAACCTAGAGCGTTTTAATAGCGACTATAATAAATACCTACAATTTTAATATAAGGCGAAAGTAAAGCTCTGCTATAGCTATATATATAAGAACTATATATACTAGATTAATTATATTATAAAAAGAATAAAGGATAAGGCAGCCCGCGTAGTTCTACTCTAGGTAGAAAAGAACGTATTTATAACTATAATAGAGGATATATAGACTTTTATAGATTGCTAATTTAAAGACCCCTATTAGAAGATAAGAGTACTAGATAAGCTCCGATATCTTATATAGAGAAAGAAACTAGTATACAACTATATCTTTAAGTTTAACCAGCTATTTTAGGAATTAGAGTAGATATTTAGGGAAGATACGCTTAAGAGTATACTTTTAGAAGGATTAAAGATTAAGGTACGGAAATAAATAATTATAGTATCTAATAGTATATCTTTTAACTAGTTTTATAATAAGATAATTAAGATATTAGACTAGCTATATTATATAGGTATTACTAGCTGCGGATAAGTACCGAATATCCCTCGGAATATACCCGGGTCCCCTCCTTATTACTAATTACTAAAGCCCGTATTACTAGAATAGATAGACTAGTAATCGACTAGTACTACTATTAATTAAAGTAATACTAAGAAAAGACGAGCGAAGTAGGTATTAGAAAAAGAGATTTAGCGCTGTCGCGAGAGAGGGCTCTATATATACTATAGAGTAGAGGGTTATTATATATAAAGCTGCTTTTATCAGGCAGCTAGATAAACCTCGTCTACTTAAGTAGTAAAAGCTCTCTCAGCGCCTATAGTACTATTACTTAAAGATAAGTCTATAGTCGAATTAGAATTAGAGTTAGAAAAAGAATAGCTCCTATTAAAAGTTACTAGTAGGAGTAGAATATAAGCTACTAGTAAGCTATTAAGGATTGGGAGGAGTTTAAAAAGAATCAATATATAGATAGAAAGGCGATTAGCGTATATATACTAGTTAATTAAACTACTTACGCCTCTTATATAATTAACTCCAGCTCTCTCGCTAACGTAATAGTATTGTCTTCTTTAGTAAAGAAGATAGGCTTATAATATATTAATATTATACCCCGACGGCTATTAGAGATAAATAGTAAAGGCTGGATCTATCAAGTCGCTAAATATATAGTAGATATTAAAGGATTTAAGAATACTAAATAGGTATACGTCGCGACTAATAGTATAGGATATAATATACTTTTTAGACGAGCCTAGATGGACCGCTTGCGTATTATAATAGCTCCTACTAAGTACTTAATATATATCTACTCTACGCGCCAGCAGATTCGAATTTTAAATAAAGAAGGAGAGCCTATACTAACTCTACAAGGATATATCTCTCTATAGCAAATTAGTACTAATATATACGCCTACTACTATCGAAAATTAAAGAAGAACTAATCTATTATTTTCGCCGCGACGTTAGTTAATATTAAGAAAACTCTAGCTCCTAAATTAGTTATAAACTTCGAGAAACTTCTACTAACCTAGTACGCTTACTACTAATAGATTTTCGACCTAAAGACTACCTCCTAGATACTACTACTTTAAGAACCTAAAATTGACTATTAAATCGACTTAGTATAAAAGGATAGAAAGGATCTAGAGATCTTATAGAGACCGCTCTATAATATAAATAGGGGCGAGCTACTAGTCCTTCAGAAGGAGCTTATATTACTACTAGATAAAGGATAGATCCGAGTAAGTAACTCGCTAGTTGTAGCGCCTGTATTATTCGTAAAGAAGCTAGGAGGAGGCCTTTAATTTTATATCGACTATCGAGCTTTTAATACTATTATAAGGAAGGATTAATATCCGCTACCTTTAATACGGGAAACGCTTAATAATCTTAGTAAGGTAAAGTGGTTTACGAAGCTTAATATTTCTACTACCTTTTATAAGATCTAAATATACGTAGAAGACGAATAGAAGATTATATTCTATACCCGATTTAGACTATATAAATAGCTTATTACCCCTTTTAGTATAGTAAATACGCTAAGTACCTTTTAATAATATATTAACTAGGTGCTTTAAAAGTATATTAACAACTTCTATACAGCATACCTTAACAATATACTTATCTATACTAGTAGCTCTCTAGCTAAATACTATAAGTAGGTTAATTAAATACTATAGGAACTAGACTAAACGGGTCTTCTACTAGATATTAGGAAATGCGAGTTTAAAGTTAAATTGATAAAATATCTTAGTTTTATTATTAAAGTAGGTAAAGGCTTTTATATAGATCTAGAGAAGGTTTGCGCTATTAAAAAATAGGAAGTTTTTAGGATAGTTAAGGGTATATAAAGCTTTCTTAGCTTTACTAACTTCTACTAACGTTTTATCCGGAACTTCTTAGAGCTAGTTATACCCCTTATACGACTTACAGGTAATATACCTTTTTAGTAGATAAAGGTCGAGTAAAAGGCTTTTAATATATTTAAGAAAATCTTTATTACTAAACTAGTACTCGCTTAATTTAACCTTAAAAAGGATATAATATTAGAGACTAATGCCTTAGGTTATATAATAGCCGGATACCTATTATAATATAATAAGCAAGGGCTACTATAGCTAGTAGCCTACTTTTTAAGGAAGATAAATATACACGAATATAACTATAAAGTATATAATAAGGAGCTACTAGCTATAGTATAATACCTATAGAAATAGAATATAGAACTATATTTAGTAGAGAGATTTACTACTATAATAGATTATAAGAATCTTAAATACTTTATAAAACTAAGAATACTTAATAAAAGGTAAATACGCTGGTCCCTTTTTCTAGGACGTTATAATATAGATATTACCTATTAACTAGGTAAGGAGAACCCTAGGGCTAACGCCCTATCTTATTATAAGTAAGATATACCTTAAGACGTATCTAACGATCGGATCTAGTACTGGTATATATAGCTGCTTAGGCTAACTATACGTGTCCTATAAGACGAAAAAGAAGAGGATAGTATTATTATATTCTCTATAACTATATCTAGAATAGAAATAGAAATAAGTAAAGAACTAGAGCTACTATTAGACGTATCTAAAATAGGAACTGAGGAAGTATAACCCTAGCAGGGATCTAATAGTAACCTAATAGAGTAACTATAAGATATTATTATAGAAAAAGACGAATAATATACTATTATTTAATAAGTAATACTAAATAGTAAGAGATAACTTCTACTAAGTTTTAGCCTTAAGGTATTAATTGTAGACTATATAGTAGACTAAAACCTACGCCTACTTTATTAAGATAGAAGATAGGTGCTATAATTAGAACTATTATAAACTAAACTAATTAATAATACGTACTTACCAGCCGTAGTAGATTATTTAAGACGATAAGTTATATATTAAGCTATTGTAAGAGACTACTTCTAGCTAGGTATATCAGATAATATCCGACGTTTCCTTTATAACTATACCGTATATAGTAGGATTAAACTATAGAGGGATAGACTCTATAGTCTACTAAAGCTACTATTAATTCCGGACTAAATCTAGAAGGAGATATTAATAGATTTTATTACTAGCTTACCTAAGAGTAAAGGGTATATAGTTCTTCTTATTATTACTAATCGACTAAGTAAGGATATAGTACTAATACTACTACTAAATATAGATATAGAGACTATTATATAGGCCTTTATTAAATATATTATAGCTTACTACTAGCTACTAGACGTAATAGTATTAGATTATAGAAGTTAATTTACTAGCAGCCTCTAGAAACAGCTCTATAAGATTTTTAGTATTACCTAGAGGCTATTAACAGCATTTTATCTATAAATAGATAGGTTAACTAAGAGGATAAATAGTACTATTAAAGCCTTTTTATAAGCCTACGTCGACTAGGATTAGAAGAACTAGACTAAACTACTTAGTATAGCTATAATTGCTATTAGATTAAGAGACGCGACGTTAATAGGTATTAGTCTATTCTTCTTATAGTACGGATACTATATCGATCTAACTTAACTTAAAGCTCTATAAGAGGCACTCTAGTATATAGCTAGCAAGTAATCTAATAAGTATATTATAGAAATAATAGTAGAAAAGTTTAGAAAGGTCTTCGAACTAATATAAACTTTAATAGCTAAAGTTTAGTAAGAATAGAAGAAGTAGGCAAATCGACGATAAAAGGTACTAAGGTAGTTGTAGATAGGCGATAAAGTATAGCTATCGCTAGAGAAGTACTTTAAGACCCAGCAAAATAATAAAAAGTTTAATTAGAAGAACTTAAAATATATAGTAACTAAGATTATTAATACCTATTTAGTATACCTTAATATACTTCTAAGTCTAGAAAACGTGTTTTATATTAACCGGTTAAGACTCGCCGTAAATAACCTACTACCTAGCTAACCGAATAATAATTTACAGCCGGAAGCTATTATAGTTAATAGAGAGTAGGAATGAATTGTAGAAGAGATAGTAGCTAAAAAAATAGTTCGACGCGGTTAAGACCAGTAAACTTAATATAAGATAAAATAGACTAGATACGTAGAAACCGACTAGCAGTCTACTTAAAATATAGAAGAGACTGAAGTTCTAGATTAATAGATAGAGTACTTAAAAGACGTAAGAGATATAAATAGAAGACTATCGTAAGGATTTCAACGATAAATACTTTAAAGAAGACTGTTAAGGCTAGAAGAGGGGTAATATAATAGGCTAGTACTTAGGTTATAAAGCCTAGACAAGATTTAGACTATTACTAAGTCCTCTTTAAAAGTAATCTACAAGTTATAGTAGTACTATAGTATAGTCTAAGTATTTCCTTAATACCTTACCTTTATTAAGGCTTAATATCCTACCTTTAGTAAGACTAGACGTATAGACTATTTAACTTAACTATATATATAACGCTACTTAAAGCTCCTACAACTTCTTATTAAATTTATTACTATTATCAGGTATCTATATACTTTACGCAACCCTTATAATTAATAGCTATAAGAGTTATAGATCTATTAAATTTTAGCTACTTTATAAAGAGAAGAATATTATTCTATTATATATACTAGTATATTTATTATATCTATTATAGCTTCTAGATATAAGCTACTTCTTACTATTAAAGAAAGTATATAGGCGTAAGATTAATAAGCTTATATAAACTAGTATCTACTATATTAATATATTTTATAAGCGAGTCGCCCACCTAAGTAAGTTACCTACTTTATTAGCTATCTCTATATTTAGAGGTATATATTATAATAACGCCTGTAGGTATTACTATAATAATTTAATAGAGGATAAATATATTATTTATCTACTACTATATAAGTTTTAGTATTATATCTAGACTTATTATAGTAGCTGTAGTACTTCTAATATAGTATATCTACTCTTCTATACTTCCTATCTACGCGTACTTTATCCTCTAGCTATTTATCTACCTTCTTTTAAGTAGTTATCTCAGCAGCTTTAGCCTTAGTAAGACTATCTTACTTCTATAGAACCTTTTTTAATCGCTTTTTATACTGTAATAGAGCCTTATTTACTTTTTAAAGCTAATTAACCTAACGCTAAAATAGTATATATAAATAAGCTATCTATATAGTACCTTTAATAAGCGAATTAAGAGAATTATTAATTATAGTAGATAAGCTATTCTAATACTTAGTAATACGGTCTTAAATTAGTATTATTTAAGACTCTAGTTTAACGGTGTTAGTTAGTATTTTTAACTCCTAGAGGTAACTAGCTGCTAGTAGTAATAATAGAGTATAAAACTTAATATTAAGCTTTAATAATACTATATTAGAATTATATAGTTCTAAACTAGTACCTTAAAAGCTTATATATATATTAGCCTTAGTAATAAAGTGCTAATATACTATACGAAAGGTTAGTAGAAAGTTAAGTTTTATAATATAGTAGATACTAATCTTACGCCTATATACTTTCCTTAATAGCGAGAAGTAGCCTATATCTAGAAGCTGTAGTAGATACGATAAATATACTAGTATATATAATAGAATAATATTCTTCTCTTTATAAAGTAGTTAAAATTTAATAGACCTATAGCTTTTATAGCTATTAATAACTAGTAGACGATAAGCACCTACTATATACTACCTTATATACTAAAGGTTAAACTAGCTACTAATAACTTTAGAATCCTTATAGAGAGCTTTTTAATAGTTGTATTTTTAATAGAAGTATATTTTAAGCTTAAGAATACGATTAATAAAATTTATTAGCTAGTTTTTACTAACCTAGTCTGTAGAGTAAGCTTTAAG
The DNA here is from genome assembly GCA_010094045.1 of Lojkania enalia. NCBI lineage: Eukaryota > Fungi > Ascomycota > Dothideomycetes > Pleosporales > Lojkania > Lojkania enalia. Next base: position 84,010 of record ML986670.1, read on the forward strand.
TAAATAGTTAACTATATCTTATATACTATTATTTATAGGAGGATATCTACGAGATAATAAGTCTAGTATATACTATATTATAGTTGATTCTTCTAACTTTATAAGCTTCTTTAAATTAGACTTATAATCGCGTTATAAAGGTTTATTAGTATATTAGTTTCTAAGCGTTATTTAAGGGATGCTATAGGTAGCTACAGTACTTTATATACTCTAAATTTAATCTTAATTAATAGCTAAAATAGCTAGTAATATCTAACCTTCTTAATAGATTAATTAAAGTTAAGGTAGTTACTATATTATATTATAAGTAGGTAGGGTATAATTTCTTAGTAAAAGTAGGCGACTTGCTTAGGTAGATAACTTACTTATAAAATATATTATAAAGTTGAACTTTCTACTAACGTTTTATATAGTATATTAGCGCTCTATTACTAAAGCTAATATATAATACATTTTATAAGCGAGTCACCTACCTAAGTAAATTATCTATCTTATTAGCTATCTCTATATTTAGAGGTATATATTATAATAACGCCTATAAATATTACTATAATAATTTAATAGGGGATAGATATACTATTTATCTACTACTATATAAGTTCTAGTATTATATTTAAGCTTGCTATAGTAGCTATAGTACTTCTAATATAGTATGCTTATTCTTCTACGCTTCCTACCTGCGCGTACTTTATCCTCTAGCTACTTATCTACCTCCTTTTAAGTAGCTATCTTAGCAGTTTTAGCCTTAGTAAAGCTACCTTACTTCTATAGAACCTTTTTTAATCGCTTTTTATGCTATAATAGAACTTTATTTACTTTCTAAAGCTAATTAATCTAATACTAAAATAGTATATATAAATAAGCTATTTATATAGTACCTTTAGTAAGTAAATTAAGAGAATTATTAATTATAGTAAGTAAGCTATTTTAATACCTAGTAATATAGTCTTAAATTAGTATTATTTAAGACCCTAGTTTAATAGCGTTAGTTAGTATTTTTAACTCCTAGAAGCAACTAGCTACTAGTAGTAGTAATAGAGTATAAAGCTTAATATCGAGCTTTAATAATACTATATTAGAATTATATAGTATTAGACTAGTACCTTAAAAGCTTATATATATATTAGCCTTAGTAATAGAGCGTTAATATACTATATAAAAGGTTGGTAGAAAGTTAAGCTTTATAATATAGTAGATACTAGCTTATATAAGCTTATTAATCTTGCGCCTATATACTTTCTTTAATAGTAAGAAATAGCCTATATCTAGAGGCTATAATAGATATAATAAATATGCCGGTATATATAATAGAATAATATCCTTTTTTTTATAGAGTAGTTAAAACTTAGTAGATTTATAGCTCTTATAGCTATTAATAACTAGTAGATAATAAGCGTCTACTATATACTACCTTATATATTAATTAAAATACTCTAGCTATTTAATTATAAGCTTATTATTTATCTATCTACTATTACTTAGTATAATTACTCCTCTAGGTAGTATATTATCGCTCTAATATTATATAGAGAGGTGCTGCTTACTAGTAAAGATAATAAATAGTAGGATAGTATTACTGTAAGTACTAATAGCCTAAATAACTATTATTTACTCGTAATTATCTAGCTATAGTAATTTTAGTTAACTAGCTAATAGTTTAGTACTAGTAACTATTTTACTAGTAGATATAATACTTATTTAAAAACCTATCTTATTAAAATTATAAATATTATTATTAGTAATACTATACTTTACTTTAGTATTATATACTAGGTTAAACCAGCTACTAATAATTTTAGGATCCTTATAAAAAGCTCTTTAATAGTTGTATTTTTAATAGAAGTATATTTTCAGTTTAAGAATACAATTAATAAAGTTTATTAGCTAGTTTTTACTAACCTAGTTTATAAAGCGAGCTCTAAGTAAATAGTTCGCTATATCTTATATACTATTAATTATAGAAGGGTATCTATAAAATAATAGGTCTAGTATATACTATATTATAGTTAATTTTTCTAGCTTTATAAGCTTCTTTAAATTAGGCTTATAATTATATCGTAAAGGTTTACTGGCGCGTCGGTTTCTAAGCGTTATTTAAAGGATACTATAGATAGCTGTAATACTTTATACGCTCTAAATTTAATCTTAATTAATAGCTAAAATAGCTAGTAATACCTAACTTTTTTAATAGATTAATTAAGGTTAAGATAGTTACTATATTATATTATAAGTAGGTAGGATATAACTTTTTAGTAAAAGTAGGTAACTTACTTAGGTAGGCGACTTGCTTATAAAATATGTTATATAAGCTTTTAAGATACTAGTTTAGAACTATATAATCTTAATATAGTACTATTAAAGTTTAATATTAAGTTTTATACTCTATTATTACTACTAGTAGCTAGTTGCTTCTAAGAGTTAAAAATACTAACTAATACTATTATACTAGAGTCTTAAATAATACTAATTTAAGACTGTATTACTAAGTATTAGAATAGCTTATCTACTATAATTAATAATTCTCTTAATTTACTTATTAAAGGTACTATATAAATAGCTTATTTATATATACTATTTTAGTATTAGATTAGTTAGTTTTAAAAAGTAAATAAGACTCTATTATAGTATAAAAAGCGATTAAAAAAGGTTCTATAGAAGTAAGATAGTTTTACTAAAGCTAAAGCTGCTAAGATAGCTATTTAAAAGGAGGTAGATAAGTAGTTAGAAGATAAAGTATATATAGATAGGAAGTGTAAAAGAGTAGGTATATTATACTAGAAGTATTACAGCCGCTATAGTAAGTCTAGATATAATACTAGAACTTATATAATAGTAGATAAATAGTATATTTATCTCCTATTAAATTATTATAATAATACCTATAGATGTAACGACCCTATATATACGTAGGCTATAATAGGTTATATAACCGCGCGAGGCTCTATACGCCTTAGTAGAAGGATACTCTATTCTAAAGAGTACGGTATATAGACATAAGGATCCTACAAACCTCTCTCCTCCCTATCTTAGTATAGCTAAAATAGAGCTAACCTACCTTATTAATACTCTATAATACAGGAGCCCGTGCCTATCCTTATATTATATTAAGATCTTATTTACTCGGCTAGTAACGGCGATATAATATCAGGTTAAACCGCTTAACCTACCTATATATAGTATTTAACAACAACTACCCCGAGGAGCCCTATTATATAACTAGCCTAAGTACTCAGTTTATTAACAAGATACGCTTCCTTACCTAGAAACTCTAGTTAGACTAGATGCGTATTTCGGAAGTATATAATTAAGCTCCGGGAGCTCTATAAAACCTATAGAAATAGGTACCACTCTAGTAATTTAGAAGAGAGTTGAGAACTCTATCTCTACGCGATAACGAGTTAAGGATCTATTATAAGAGAAACAACCCCACCCTAATACCAACTACAGCTGCCTTACCTGCAGTCCGACCTGTACTACTCTACTTATAGCTTAATATCAACTATTACTGTTCCACCTACAGCTTATACTATATAAGATAACGACCTACAGCAAACGATTTCCCTTTATAGCCTTAGCGCTTAAAAAGCTGGAAAAAGGTAATACGTACAATCCGCTATAATAGTTTATCTACTAAGAATACGAGGTTTAAGGTTATAGTCCTATTACTAAAGAGAACTATAATTACAATTATACCCTTAAGCTCGTAAAACTATAGTATAATATAGAGAAGTACCCTTTATTAGCATTTTAGGTATAGACTCTTAACAGTAAATATATACTCTAAGCTACAACTGTAGTAATCTAGCTACTATTCGAAGATAACTCTACCAGTATCCTAATAGAGTTTGTAAACTAGGTAATCCTATACTATATAGAGTAACAGCAGACTTATATATATTAATAAATCGCTACTGACGCTCTAGCTAAAGGTAATACCTTACATAAAACTCTCCTCTAAGAATAATAAGAAGCCGAAGCTGCAGCAGATACAGCTTAACGCGAGATTAGCACGCTAAAGTCTTAGTTCTTTAAGGCTACTATAACTCCCGTTACGCCAGCTACTACCCGACTCTAATCCTCACATTTCGAGATCCTACCGTAGACACCTAAAGTCTTAAGTAGTCTATTAGAACTAGAGCCCTTATCTAACAGAAACTTAGATAATAGCTCTAGTAATCAGCTACTACATCGCTTACTATACACCCCTATAACTCTACTGGCTACACGAGTTATAAACTATACCTAATATAGTCGCTTAGCTAAGTTTCTAGACCCGCTAATACTTAAGGATAGTAAGGAGGTTACGTTTGATTAATAGAGAGATGGGTTAGAGGATAAGATATATACGAACTACGACTAGTATAAAGGAGCGGACAAGTAGATAACTTAAAATAATATTATATCGTATATGCGCACACATATAAAGGGTCCTACTAATTAATACCTCTCTACGCTAATTCGTACGCTTTAAGATAGTAATTAATCTATTAACTATCTTTACCTAGTTAGTTGACTAGAGAAGACCTACAGCAATTTATATAAGAAGCTAAACGCTTGTTGTAATTTCTAGAAGCTCTACTTTAAGGACCCAGCTAATTTTACTACCTTTTAAGGTAACTTCTTCCGCCTTGCTTAAAAACGCTGCCTACCCGTAGATTAATAGGTGGAGGAATTCTATAAGAAGCTCCTAGACGTACTACATATATAGATAGGCATCTATTATTAATAATATAGCGAGTAGTATAATAAGTATATTAACTGCGCTTAAGAATTCGCCTAAAAACTAGCTATTAGCGCGAAGAAAGCTAGCGATCGACTTAAGAAGAAATTAAAGAAGCTTCTATTAATCTATATACAACAGCTAGCTCTAGCTTAGCTAATTCTAGTCCAGCCAGCTCTAACTTTATTAACTATACTAAGAAAGAACGACATTTACTTTAAATATTATAAGCTAGGTTATATCGCTCGCGACTACTCTCAGCGAGCTGAGTAGAAACTAGTAGAACTTATACTTAGTAATAATAAGTCTATTAGAAATACCTTAATACCTAGCAACTTAGAGTTGAAAAAAGTCTCTACTTAGGGGAAGTCTCCTCTCTAGCGCAATCTTTTAGAGTACTAGAGGACCTATAATAACAGCTCTTTAGTAGATAAGCCTTTATACTACTAAGTTATATCTTAATAAATAGTATTGTAATTAAGCTATTAGGCTTAATTAATATAGGTGCTGGTAGCTATATTCTTATCTATCTATATTACCTATATACGATTAAAAAAGGACTTAGAGTATTAATCCGCCGTATAGAACCTATTTCTATTACTAGATATAATAGTCGCCCGAATAGACTAGTAGACGAGTACTTTAAAGCAGATCTAGTCCTTAACAGCTACCGCTTGCCTACCTACTTTATACCCTATAATATAGGCCGTCACGACCTTATTATTAGTCGAAAGCTACTTAAGGAGGCCGACGTATAGGTTAATTATAAGAAATAAGCCCTAAAGTAGGATAATAATAAGTATATTAACTGCAAGCGCGATATTATTATACTAATATAAGGCCTACCTATAAAAGTCAGCCCTATATATTAAGTTAATACTAACCGTCGCGATTTACTTATAAATATAGCTCTTCTATAGTAACCTACTAGTTGATTAAACTCTTAGTATCTAACCTATAAAGACAATCTTAAGAAAATAATTAAACAGCTTTACCCGCGACAGTTAGAGACGCTATATTAATAATAGCCGCGCCTATAAGCTATCTTATATATAGACCTTACAGCTATAAGTCTAGATATTAATACTATAGGAGTAGCTAGCTTTATACTATATACCCGAGGAAAAGATATTATACTTAGTTACCTTAGCGTCTATAAGATTAACAAGCTTATCTAAGACTGTTAAGAGTTTAAGGAACCTAACCCTAAAGAGGAGCTCCGATAGCTTATTAAAGAGAAGCTGCCTTTACTATTATATGCAGGCGCTACTCTAGCTTACTTCTTAAAGAAGGATTCTAATATCCTACTCCTATATCGCGATAACGTTAACTATAATATTAAGTTAACAGCTGAGAATATACTAACGTTAAGCCTACTATATAGTATATCGCTTAAGCAGTTGTAGCTTATAAAGGCCTACCTAGAAGACTATCTCTACTATAGCTTTATTACGCATAGCGACGCGTTGTACGCTTTACCTATTCTATTTACTAAGAAGCCTAGAGGAGGGTAGTATTTCTGTGTTAACTATCGACGACTTAACACTATTACTAAGAAAGATACCTATCTAATTCTATTAATTTAAGAGATATTTATATAGTTAGTACACGCGCGAGTATTTATAAAGCTTAATATATAATAAGCTTTCTACCGTATATAATTAATAGAAGATATTAAAGACCTAACTACATTCCGGACGCGATACAGCAACTATAAATATTATATACTACCCTTTAGATTATATAATAGCCCGGCTATATTCTAGTAATATATTAATAAGGTGCTATACGGCCTACTTAACAACTTCTATACTATATATCTTAATAATATTCTTATCTACTTAGAAGACCCTCTTAAACATAAGTCGTACGTCGCTTAGATACTATAGCATCTTAAAGATACTAGCTTATAGGCTAATATTAAGAAGAGCAAGTTTACTATTATTTAAATAAAGTTTCTAGGCCTAATTATTAGTATATAAAGTATCTAGAAGGACTTAGAGAAAGTTGCTGTAGTATAGGACTAGCCAGTACCTATATTAGTTAAGAGCCTTTAATTCTTCCTTAGCTTCTACAACTTCTATTAATCGTTCTTAAAGGACTACAGACGAGTCGTACAACCCCTTATAAAGCTGCTTAAGTAAGGCGCCTAGTACGCTTTTAGTAAACGCGAGCTCGCCGCCTTCCAGTAAGCTAAAAACCTTATACTATCAGATAATATCCTAGCCTACTACTCGCTGTATAGATAGACCTATATAGAAACCGATATAAGCAACGGAGTAATAGCTAGAGTACTATTACAGTTATAAGATAACAGCCTCTAGCGCCCTATTACGTTCTTTTTAAAGACTATAAGCGCGCCTTAGATAAACTACGATATATATAATAAAGAGATGCTTACAATTGTCTAAGAACTTTACAAATAGCGCTCGCAGCTTATTAGCCTATAGACAACTAAGCCTTTTCGTACAATTACCGACTATTAAGTACTTAAATACTTCTTAACGAAGTAAGAGCTTACTTTAAAATAGATATACTAGGTAATATTCGTCGCCGACTTTAACTTAACGCTAACCTACCAACTGGGTTCTACTAACATTGTAGCTGATACGCTATTACGTAAGTAGAAAGAGCTTAAGATATAAAAAGAGAAGGATAAAGTAGTATATACGCGAGCCTTCCTTTTAGCTAAATAGATTAACGTTAATCTAATAGAGGTTGCAGTTAACCACCTAGCTAAGCTGGTAGATAACAGCCTATATAGCTAATCGTTCGAGATTACTACCTCTAACACTCTTATAAGTCCTCCCCAGCTTAATAATCTATACGCGTTAATCAACCGCATCCTTAAAGTTAATTAGAATTACGTTAGCCTATAGTTATACCGGGAGAAAGCTACCTCTAGCGAGCCGGCGTAATAGGTACTTACTAGCAACGGCCTACTTATATATAAAAGTAAGCTGTTCGTCCCTAATATTAACTTTCTAAGAACCTACCTTATCCAAGTAGTATATACTATATAGGTAATAGCTTATCTAGGTAAAAGAAAGATAGGACAGCTACTTTGAGATCGCTACTACTAGCCTAATATAAGCAAGGACGTCGATACGTATATAGCTACCTATAAGGCCTACTAATAGAGTTATATCCTACGCGATAAGACTCCGGGACTACTAAAATTGCTACTAATTCTAGATCGAGTTTAGTAAGACGTCTTAATAAATTTTAAGTTATTTCTAATAGATAAAAAAGAGTACGATAATACTTTTATTATTATTAATTAACTAAGTAAGTACTACTTCTTACTACCCTATTATAAGACTACTATAGTAGTATAGGCAGCTAATATATACTATCGCTACATCTAGCGCGTATTTAGACCGCCTAGGTTGATAGTCTCTAATCGAAGACCTCAGTTTATCTCTATATTTATAGATAAGCTCTATTACCTTATAAGTGTTAAATAGAAACTTTTAACAGCCTATTACGCCCTAACTAATAGTAATATAGAAATCGTAAACTAGTATATCGACTAACGCCTACGCCCCTTTATTAACTACTATTAAGATAATTGGTTAGACCTACTACCCTGTATAGACTAGGCTTAAGCTATTCTACCGTATAATACTACTAGCCTATCTCTATATAAAGTCGAGTTCGGCTATTAGCCTATCTATTACTAGAACTAGGAGGAGCATATATAAAGCTTACCTATAGTCTATAAATAGATGTCGCGCGAGGAAGCTTAGGACTATACTAAGACCTATTATAATACTATAAAGCTTACTACTAAGATCGCTTAGAAAGGGATCGCTTATATATAGGAGTAATAAGCTTAGTAGGTGAATAAGAAGTGTAGAGAGCCGGATTTTATAGTAGGAGACTAGGTCTATATTACACCTAAGGGCTTTATAACTAGCCGATCGAGTTAGAAGCTGGACTAGCAGATATACAGACCCTATCCTATTGTCGGAATAAAAGGCCACTTCTATTACTTAAGGCTGCTACTATATATATATATATACAACGTCTTCTACATAAACTAGCTATAAAAAGCCGCCCTAGAGTTACTACCAGGCTAAATTAAGCCTAAGGAGCTACCAATTAAAGTTAATAGGAACCCTAAGTAGCTTATAGAGGAGATACTTAATAGTTGTATTAATCGCGGCCGCTTATAGTATAGAGTATCCTAGGTAGTCTATAACCCTAATTCTACCTAATATAATACCTAAGGCTTTATTAGCGCTCTATATAAAGTAAGAGACTATTATATAGCCTACTTAGAGAAGGTAGGCCCGCCAGCGCGACTTAACACCTAGATACGAGTATAGGAAGTAGATAAGAACCTACAGGTAACGGATAAGGATAATAAAGCTAGCTTAACTGTTAAGACCCAGAGATCGCGAAGGAGGAATAGATAGCCTAGGAGACTTAGGGACGAGCCTCCCTATAGAGGGGGGTAATATAACGACCCTACATATATATAGGCTATAATAGGTTATATAACCGCGCGAGACTCTGCACGCTTTAGTAGAAGGATACTCTATTCCGAAGAGTACGGTATATAGACGTAAGGATCCTACAGACCTCTCTCCTCCCTATCTTAGTATAGCTAAAATAGAGCCAACCTACTTTATCAACACTCTACAATACAGGAGCCCGTACCCGTCCTTATAATAGGTATTATTATAATATATACTTCTAAATATAGAGATAGTTAATAAGGTAGATAATTTACTTAAGTAGGTAACTTACTTATAAAATATATTATACTACTAAGAAAATAATAAAATAGAAGTATAATATATAATTACCTAAAACTTATAGTAATAACTATTATTAAAGAAATAAGCTAGATAATATTAATTAGGTTAGTAATAGATAGAATATCTAAAGAACTCTAAAAAGAAGAATTAAAATAGATAGATAGACTATTATATATCTATAATTAAATTTATATACTAGTTAAAATTAGAAAAGAATTTATTAGATAATTTTATAAAGCCTCTATCTATAAATATTAAGGAATAGAGAAAATGTTAGAATAAATCCTTAGACAATTCTACTTTCCTAAAGTAAGAAAATAGGTAAAAAATATATTATAAGAATATATAGACTACTAATAAAATAAATCTAATAAATATATATTTTATAGAGTATTATAAAATCTAAAAATATTAATTAAACTATAAATAGAAGTTATTATAAACTTTATTATTAAGTTATTAAAGTTAAAAAACTACTCGAAGGGAGAAGTATATAACTCTCTTATAATAGTTGTAGATAGACTTATAAAATATACCTACTTTATCCTCTATAACAAAGTATTATTAGTAGAATAGATTGTAAATATTTTTCTAAAGTAGATTATCGTATAATATAGAGTATTATAGAAGATAATTATAAATTAAAATACTAAGTTTATATTAAAGTTCTAGTAAATAATTATAAACTTACTAGGAATTAAATATAAGATATTTATAGTATTTTACCTATAAATATATATATAGATAGAATAAATAAATTAAATAATAGAATAATATTTATAATACTACCTTAACTATAGATAAAATAATTAGGTAATACTACTACTAATAGTATAACTTATATATAATAGCGCTATATATAATATAACTAAAGTATTACTATTTATAGTAAACTATAAATATAAACTAAAAACCTATAATACTCTAATTAAAGTAGTATTATAAATATTTTAGGTATAGAAATAATTTAAGATTATTTAATAAATATAAGACTTACTAAAAAAAGACTTCTAGTTTCTATAATATACTATAAAGAAATATTATAATAAGAAATATAAATAACTACCTTACTTTAAAAAGAGAGAAAAAGTTTAACTATTATAATAGAATATTTAAAGTAAATAACTAAGTAGTAAACTAGATTATATTAAAATTAAATTATATAAGATTAAGAAATAAATATTATCTATAAACTATTAACTTAAATTATCTATAACTATAAAAATCTACTTTACCTTTTATATTATACTTATAGAAAAGATAACTTAAAATATTAAATTAGTAGTATATAATATAAATATATATAGAAAAAACTAGAAATAAAAAGTTAAGAGAATAATAAAATATAAGATATAAAATAGTAAATAATACTATCTAATTAAATAGTTAGAAATAGATAAATATAAGAACCTATAGAATAATACTTAAAAATTAGAAGAAAACTTTAGCTCTATAATATTATAGATATATTATAAAATTTAAATTTACGAACAAAATTTAAAGATAGAATAATAGGATTAAATAATATTAGCTATATTATAAAAGGTAACTTTATCTTAAAAAGAAAACCTATATTATAATCTACTTCTTTCTCTTTTTTAAGCTGCTTCTATATATATTTATAACCCTCTATCTACTTATACTTTCCTTATTTACAAATTTTATAAAGACGCTAGATTTTTATATAAGCTACTACTACCTTATTAAAAAGTTATTCTAACTTTTCTTAGATTAAATAAATCTTCTCCTCTAGTTTTATAACTTTAATATTCTACTTTACTACTAAAAAGAATTAGGAATAAACTAGTACTATTATAATAATATAAAGAAATTATTCTATAAAAAGCTTTATATACAATTTTATCTTAAAACTTTTTACTTATCTTATTCTACCCCTAGTTCTACCTCTTTTCCTATCTATATATAATTATATACTCCCTTATAAGTAGCTTAATAGTTTTTCTATATCCTTTTATATAAGGCCTATAAATATTAATAGAATTTCTAGGTCCCTAAACCTCTATATACTCTTATATACCTCTAAGTAGATTTATACTATATTTAGACCTATTATCTTACCTATACTATTATATTAAATATAACTTATAGACGTATAAAAATAATACTATAGATATAGAAGAATAGACTACTATATTATATAGTATAATAGAATATAAGAAAGTATAATATTTTATAAAAAGTAGTCGCGATTTTAGTATAGTTTTAGTATTATAATTAGCTTGCTTAGGTAATTAGCTCGCTTATACTATATATTATACTATATAATATATTTTCTATTAAGAATAATTCTTTTACTACTTCTTTTACTATTATAGTAAGTTATTTTTTAACTAGCTAGCCTGAGCTTTTAAGAATAATTCGTCTAATTTACTAGTTTATTTAAGAGTTTTTCTTTTTTAGCTATAAAACCTCTAATATAATATTATAGTTAGTAATTTCTACAATTTAGAATATCTATCTTTATTAGGTTATTTCTAGAATTTTAAATTCTCCTAGTTTTATAGTATATATAACTTTCTTCTAAAAATCTTTTCCCTTTATAATTTAGATTATATAAGGTTGTTTTAGCTATATTATAAGTATTTCTTTTCTAGTAATATAGTTACTAGCTATAAAGTTCTTTATTACTCTACTATTAATAAATATATATACTTTATAGTTGTAATATTATTCTAGTATTATAAGATAATATTCTCCTATATTTCTATATAATTAAATTATTTTAAACTAATAAACTATTACTTTTTTTATAGATATATATTTTAGATATTCTCGTTCTAAATATTTATACTATAATCTTTCTCTAATATATACTTTAGATAGTAAAGGTTTAAATTTAAGTATTATATAGTTTTAGGTTTATTTAATAACTTTCTATTCTATTATAGCTTCTTATTTTATAGAGTTTTCTAATACCTTATTTTTATTTAGTTGTTTTAACTATATATCTATATTTTCTTTCCTTTTTTAATAAGTCTTATATTATTATTTAATATATAATATCTATACTATCTTAAAATATATTAGATAGTATTAGTTAATATAAAGGTTATTATCTTCTCTAATCTAATAGTTCTATTCTTATTTATATTATAATACCTTTAATACCTAGTATTTTACTAGTACTTTACTTCATAAGAAGGCTACTACTTTTTATACTATATATATAGCCTTATCCTAATCTATTATATTAAAATATCCTTCTACTACTTTTATTATTTCTATCTATTTTTAGAAGTGTAAAAAGTAGATTTTTTTAAAATAGATATTTTACTATTCTTTATAAATATTAATAATATCTTATTTTAGTCTATTCTTATTATAAAATCTTATAGGTAGTTTTTCTTATAGAATAGTTATAAGAGTTAGGGCTTTCTATTTATACTCGATTATTTCTTATTAATATTTAAAATATACTCTAGATACTAGTTTAGGTATTAGTATTTTAATAGTAGCTTCTTTTATTTATAATAGAGTATTTATTTCTTAATCCTTATCTAATTTTTTCTAAACTTCTTCTAGCTATCTTTTTATATATTCTTATATTACTATAAGTTATATTTTCTTCTAAAACTAATATTCTATAGTTTCTTTAAGTTGTTAGTATATTTAATACTTATCTTTATTATAGAAGAACTAATATAGGGTTCCGTATTCTATAGTAGTAGCTAGTTTTTCTTTACCTACTTTCTACAGTTTATCTTTTATAGGCTAGTTTTTCTTTTCTTTCTTTTTATTTTAATATTCCTTTACTATATATTCTAGTTTCTAATAATTATAGTGTTTAATATCTTTCTTCTAAATCTTTTTTTCTTAAGTTATTTATAGCTTAACCTTCTTTTCTCTAATAGTATTTAGATTTATAGGTCTACCTACGTTAGTAGTTTTTACTAAAAAAACGTACCCTTCAGTAGTATATTTACCTTTTCTTATTTTTAAACTAGTATAGTTTATTATTAATTTTTTTTACTAGTTAGAAGTATAATACTAGATTCTAAGATTATTCTATATCTATTATTACCCTTCTTATTTCTATTTTAAATCCTCTATAGAACTTTATTATTATATTATAATTATTCTATATAATTTTATTTAAGAGTTATTAGAAACTTAATTTATATAAGGTAATAGATTCTAGTTAAACTAGATTATAAAATCTATCTTCTACTATTTATATTTTATTAATATCTCTAAATACTAGTTTAAGTTTCTATTAGAAGTATATTAAGTTTATAAATATTACCTTAATTTTACTTTTCTAGTATTCTTCTATATAGTTCTTAAAATCTATTAAAAAGGACTAGAACTAGTTAAATAGTTTACCTATTAAGTAGGCTTCTATAAATAATACTTTCTTATTTTTATATTAAATAATATTTAGATTAGTATTAATATAAATTTTTACTACTACTAGAAATCTTTTAAATTTAGACCTAATTCTATTAAACTTATTAAATAGTACTAACTTAATTTATTACTAATAATATATTATTAGTAGTACTTTTTTAATTTACTTAAGTTTTTAGATAATTTTTATAAGTTCTATTTCTTACTTACTATTAACTATTTCTTATATTTCTTTAAGACTTTTAAAAAGACTATTCTAAGTTTTCTTTAGACTTTATATCTATTTATCTACTAGAATTAACTATTCCTATTATTATATTAATTTGTTCTATATTTTTATAAATATAGTTATTATACCTACCTTTAAAAAGGTAGCTTTACTAGCTAATCCTAATATTCTACTTATATAAGTTTCTTATATTACTTACTAAAGATATCTCTTTCCTTATAATTAGGGTAGTTTAACTAGTCTTACTTCTTCTAGTCTTATAAGGGTAGTTAAAGTATAATAGCCTCTAATTAACTAAATATATGATAGGATAATAATAAAAAGTAATTATATATTATAGAGGATTATTCTTATAAGCTTATAGTAGAAGTATATAAGTAGAGTATATAAAAGATATTTAAGTTAACTATAAAAAGCTATAAAAGTTAGAGTTATAAAGTTATTAAATATAATTTAGTTTCCTTACTATTTCCTCTTATTTAATTACTTAATTAACTAAACTATTAAATATATTATATATTTTATATTAGTTTTATTTTTCTAGTTATATAAAGTTCTAAATTTTAATTAAGTCTAATATAAGAATTCTTATAAGAATATCTATAATAAAATAGCTAGAGTTAAAAACTAGTTTACTATCTAATTAAAACAGCTTATTAATAATATTATATTTATATAGTAGAGTATATTTTTTATCTATTATTATAATAATTAGCTTAATAATAAGTTTAAATAGATACTTATTTAGGCTAGATAGATATAAGCTAGTTAATAGCTGTAGTTAAAAAATAGCTTATAGAATAAATAGTAGATAAAATAGTATTTATAGTAGATAAATTACTTCTTAAAACTACTAATAGTTAATATATATATAACTTTAAAGTAGTTTAAGTAAGAATTAGAGATTATAATAATATAATATTATAATAGAGTACTATAAAACTATAATATCTTTATAATAGATAAATAGATTATAATAATAGTCTACTATTATAAATTATAATCCTAATAGGATAAGCTAAAAATAGTATTATACTTTCTACTACTATAGTTAGAGTAGATAATAGTAGTATATTTAATTTATATATAACTATTCTAAAAGTATCTAAATATTAAGGTATTTAATAGTAGTTTTAGCAACTATATTATTATAGATACTCTTATTCTAGAGCTAATTAAAGTATAGGATTCTATATAGGTAAGTAAGTAAGATAAGTTATATAAGCAACTTAGTAGTTTAGTTAAAATTAAGCTATTAAGCCTACTTAGTTACAGGTAAGCAACTAAGTAAGGAGAATAGTAAGGGAACTAAATTATATTTAATAACCTTATAAATTTAACTTTTATAGCTTTTTATAGTTAACTTAAATATCTTTTATATACTCTATTTATATACTTCTATTATAAATTTATAAGAATAATTTCCCCCCTCTATAGTACGTAATTACTCTTAATTATTATCTTATCCTATACTAGGCTAATTAGAGGCTGTTATACTTTAACTACTCTTATAAGACTAGAAGAAGTAAGACTAGTTAGACTACCCTAATTATAAGAAAAGAGATACCTTTAGTAAATAACGTAGGAAACTTATATAAGCAGAATATCGGGATTAGCTAGTAAGACTACTTCTTTAGAGGTAGATATAATAACTATATTTATGGGAATATAGAACAAATTAATATAATAATAGGAATAGCTAGTTCTAGTAGATAAATAAATAAGAAGTCTAAAAAAGACTTAAAATAACCTTCTTAAACGTTTTAAAGAAATATAAAAAATAGTAAATAGTAAATAAGAAATAGAACTTATAGGAATTATCTAGAAACTTAAATAAGTTAAAAGAGTACTATTAATAATATATTATTAGCGATAAATTAAATTAGTACTATATAATAAGTTTAATAGAACTAGGTCTAAACTTAAAAGATTTCTAGTAGTAGTAAGGATTTATATTAATACTAACCTAGCTAATATAAAAATAAGAAAGTACTATTTATAGAAGTCTATTTAATAGATAAACTATTTAACTAGTTCTAGTCTTTTTTAATAGATTTTAAGAATTATATAGAAAAATATTAGAAAAGTAAAACTAAAGTAATATTTATAAGCTTAATATATTTCTAATAGAAACTTAAACTAGCGTTTAAAGATATTAATAAAGTATAAGTAGTAGAAGATAGACTTTATAATCTAGTTTAACTAAAATCTATTACCTTATATATATTAAGTTTTTAATAGCTCTTAAATAAAGTTGTATAGAATAACTATAGTATAATAGTAAAGTTCTATAGAGGACTAAAAATAGAAATAAGAAGAGTAATAATATATATAGAATAATTATAGAACCTAATATTATACTTCTAACTAGTAAAAAGAATTAATAATAAACTGTACTAGTTTAAAAATAAAAAAAGGTAAGTAGAATACTAAAGAGTATATTTTTTAGTAAAAACTACCAATATAGGCGGACTTATAAATCTAAATACTATTAGAGAAAAGAAGTTTAAGTTATAGGTAATTTAAGAAAGGAAAATTTAAAAGAAAGATATTAAGTACTATAATTATTAGAAACTAAGATATATAGTAAAAGAATACTAAAGTAAAAAGAAAGAAAAGAAAAACTAAACTATAGAAGATAAACTATAGAAAGTAGATAAAGAAAAACTAGCTGTAACTATAAAATATAGAACCTTATACTAGTTCTTCTATAATAAAGATAAGTATTAAATATACTAACAACTTAAAAAAACTATAGGATATTAACCTTAGAAGAAAATATAACTTACAGTAATATAGAAATATATAAAAAGATATCTAGAAGAAATTTAAAAAGAATTAGATAAGAATAAAAAAATAAACACCCTATTATAAATAGAAGAAGCTACTATTAGAGTATTAATATTTAAACTAATATTTAGAGTATATTTTATATATTAATAAGAAATAATTAAGAATAAATAGAGAATACCAGCTTCTATAACTACTCTATAAAGAGAACTACCTATAAAATTCTATAATAAGAATAGGCTAGAATAGAATATTATTAACGTTTATAAAGAATAGTAAAATACCTATCTTAGAAAGATCTACTTCTTATACTTCTAAAAATAGATAGAAATAATAAAAGTAGTAGAAAGATATCTTAATATAATAGATTAGGATAAGGCTATATATATAGTATAAAAAGTAGTAGCCTTCTTATAAAGTAAAGTACTAGTAAAATACTAGGTATTAAAGGTATTATAATATAAATAAGAATAGAACTACTAGATTAGAAAAGACGATAACCTTTATATAAACTAATACTATCTAATATACTTTAAGATAGTATAGATATTATATATTAAACGATAATATATAGCCTACTAAAAAAGAAAAGAAAATATAGGTATATAGTTAAGATAACTAAATAAAGATAAGATACTAGAAAACCTTATAAAATAAATAGCTATAATAGAATAGGAAGTTATAAAATAGACCTAAAATTATATAGTACTTAAATTAGAACTTCTATTATCTAAAATATATATTAGAGAAAGATTATAATATAAATATCTAGAATAAAAATATCTAAAATATATATCTATAAAAGAAATAATAGTCTACTAGCCTAAAATAATTTAACTATATAGAAATATAGAAGAATACTATCTTATAATACTAGAATAATATTATAGCTATAAAGTATATATATTTATTAATAGTAGAGTAATAAAGAATTTTATAGCTAGTAATTATATTACTAGAAAAGGAATACTTATAGTATAACTAGAATGACATTATATAATCTAAACTATAGAAGGAAAAGATTTTTAAAAGAAAGTTATATATACTATAGAATTAAAGGAGTTTAAAATTCTAGAAATAATTTAATAAAGATAAATCTTCTAAATTATAGAAATTACTAATTATAATATTATTCTAGAAATTCTATAGTTAAGAAAGAAAAACCCTTAGATAAACTAGTAAACAGGATAGATTATTTTTAAAAACTCTAGCTAACTAGTTAAAAAATAACTTGTTATAATAGTAAAAGAAGTAGTAAAAGAATTAATATATTTTATAAGTAAGTCGCCTACTTAAGTAAGTTGCTTACTTTTGCTAAGAAGTTATACCCTACCTACTTATAACGTGATATAGTAACTACCTCAACCTTAATTAATCTATTAAGAAGGTTAGATATTACTAGCTATTTTAGCTATTAATTAAGATTAAATTTAGAGCGTATAAAATGCTGTAGTTATCTATAGTATCTCTTAAACAATACTTAGAGACTAACGCGCCGGTAAACCTTTATAATATAATTATAAGCCCAATTTAAAGAAGCTTATAAAGCTAGAAGAATCAACTATAATATAGTATATACTAGACCTATTATCTCGTAGATACCCTCCTATAATTAATAGTATATAAGATATAGCTAACTATTTACTTAGAGCTCGCTCTATAGACTAGGTCGGTAAAAACTAGCTAACAAACTTTATTAATCGCATTTCTAAGCTTAAAATATACTTCTATCGAAAATACGACTATTAAAGAGCTCTCTATAAGGATCTTAAAGTTATTAGTAGCTAGTTTAATCTAGTACGTAATACTAAAATAAAATATAGTATTATTAATAATAATATTTATAATTTTAACGAGACGGGCTTCTAGATAGATATTATATCTATAAGTAAGGTAGTTACTAGTACTAAGCTATTAGTTAGTCGACTAAAATTACTACAGCTAGATAATTACGAGTAGATAATAGTTATTTAGGCTATTAGTACTTATAGTAATACTATCCTACTATTTATTATCTTTACTAGTAAGTAGTATCTTTCTATATAGTATTAGAGCGATAATATACTACCTAGAGGAGTAATCGCGCTAAATAATAGTAGATAGATAAATAATAAGCTTATAATTAAATAGCTAGAGCGTTTTAATTAGTATATAAGGTAGTATATAGTAGACGCTTATCGTCTACTAGTTATTAATAGCTATAAGAGCTATAGGTCTACTAAGTTTTAGCTACTCTATAAAAAGAAGGATATTATTCTATTATATATACTAGCATATTTATTATATCTACTATAGCCTCTAGATATAGGCTACTTCTTGCTATTAAAGAAAGCATATAAGCGTAAGATTAATAAGCTTATATAAGCTAGTATCTACTATATTATAAAGCTTAACTTTCTACTAACCTTTCGTATAGTATATTAGTACTCTATTACTAAGGCTAATATATACGCAAGCTTTTAAGGTACTAGTCTAGTACTATATAATCTTAATATAGTACTATTAAAGCTTAATATTAAGCTTTATACTCTATTACTACTACTAGTAGCTAGTTGCCTCTAGGAGTTAAAAATACCAACTAACACTATCGAACTAGAGTCTTAAATAATACTAATTTAAAACTATATTACTAGATATTAGAATAGCTTACCTACTGCGATTAATAATTTTCTTAATTCGCTTACTAAAGGTATTATATAGATAGCTTATTTATACGTACTATTTTAGCGTTAGGTTAGTTAGCTTTAAGAAGTAAATAAGGCTCTATCACAGCGCAAAAAGCGATTAAAAAAGGTTTTATAGAAGTAAGGTAGCCTTACTAAGGCTAAAGCTGCTAATATAGCTGCTTAAAAGGAGGTAGATAAGTAGCTAGAGGATAAAGTACGCGTAGGTAGGAAGCGTAGAAGAGTAAGCACGCTATACTAGAAGCGCTGTAGCTACTATAGTAAGTCTAGATATAATACTAGAACTTATATAATAGTAGATAAATAGTATATCTATCCCCTATTAAATTATTATAGTAATATCTACAGGCGTTATTATAATATATACCTCTAAATATAAAGATAGCTAATAAAGTAGATAACTTACTTAGGTGGGTAACTTGCTTATAAAATACGTTATTTCTAATAGAAAATATATTATATAGTATATCTAAAGAATACTAATATTTAATAGAATAACTTTAAAAACTATTATAATATCTATTTAAATATAGAGAATATAATTATAAAATTAAATTATAACTAGAAAAAGAATCTAGATATAAACTAATATATAGTCTAATATCTAAGAAAATAGAAACCCTAGAATAATATATAGATAAGTATCTAAAGAAAGGAATAATCTAAAAATTAAACTTACTAGTAGTATACTCTATACTTTTTATAGATAAGAAAGAAATAATAGATCTATAAATATATATTAATTATTATACTCTTAATAATATTATAATTAAAGACTAGTACCCTTTACTACTTATTTATAACTTAAGAAACTAATTAAGAGAAGTTACTATCTTTATAAAATTAGACATCTAGAATATATACTATTAGATCTATATTAAAGAAGAAAATAAATAGAAGATAGTATTTAGAATAAAAAAGGGACTTTTTAAATACCTAATTATACTATTTAGAATTACTAATATACTAGCTACTTTTTAAAAACGAATTAATAAAGTACTAAAACTATATCTTAGATAATTCTATATAGTATATTTAGATAATATTCTTATATATTTAAAAATAAAATAAGAATATAAAAAATATATTAAACAAGTATTACGTATATTATAAATAGTAAAATTATATCTTAAAATAAGAAAATGCAAATTTTATACTATATAAATAAACTATTTAAAATTTATTATTAAACTAAAATAACTATAAATAAACTTAAATAAATTAATAGTAATTAGAAACTAGCTAATCCTAAAATTAATTAAAGATATTTAATCTTTTATAAAATTCTATAACTTCTATTAAACTTTTATAGACGATTAGAGTAATATAACTATACCTTTAACTTAACTATTAAAAAATAATATTACCTTTATATAGGGAAATAAATAAGAAAAGGCCTTTTAAGAAGTTAAGAAATAATTCTAGTAAAAACTAGTACTAAAACTCTATAATCTAGAAAAGAAAGCTCTTATAGAAACTAACGTATTAGAAATAAAAATAGCTAGAATTCTTATATAAATCTATAATAGAAAATAATATTTAGTAGTATACTATTTATAAAAACTTACACTAGTAGAAAGAAACTATAATATATATAACTAAAAACTTCTAGCTATTATAATATATTTTAAAGAATAGTATATATACTTATAAGAAGTAAAATAGTAAACTAAAGTCTATTATAATTATAAGAACTTTACTACCTTTTTTACTACTAAAACTTTTATTTTTAAGTAGATTAGATAGTTATAAGAACTAGCTATATTTAACTTTAAGATTATCTATACTAGTAGAAAATAAAACTAAAAAGTAGATATATTAAATAAACTATTAGAATATAAGTAAGAGAAAGGAACTATAGCTGTACTACTAAAAAGATAATAAAATAGAAGTATAATATATAATTATCTAAGACTTATAGTAATAACTATTATTAAAAAAGTAAGTTAGATAACTCTAATTAGGTTAGTAATAGATAGAATATTTAAAGAACTTTAAGAATATAAACTAGAATAGATAAATAGACTATTATATATTTATAATTAAATCTATATACTAGCTAAAGTTAGAAAAGAATTTATTAGATAATTCTATAAAACTTCTACTTACAGATATTAAGAAATAGAAAAAATACTAGAATAAATTCTTAGAGGATTCTACCTTTCTAAAGTAAGAAAATAGGTAAAAAATATATTACGAGAATATATAAACCGTTAATAAAATAAATCTAATAGATATATACTCTATAAACTATTATAAAACTT
This sequence comes from Lojkania enalia, assembly GCA_010094045.1. Lineage (NCBI taxonomy): Eukaryota > Fungi > Ascomycota > Dothideomycetes > Pleosporales > Lojkania > Lojkania enalia. Next base: position 105,831 of record ML986670.1, read on the forward strand.
AGAAATACTAACTAAATTATAGATAGAAGTTATTATAAACTTTATTATTAAACTACTAAAGTTAAAAAACTACTCTAAAGGAGAAGTATATAACTCTATTATAATAATTATAGATAGACTTATAAAATATATCTATTTTATTCCCTATAATAAAGTATTATTAGTAGAATAGATTATAAATATCTTCCTAAAATAGATTATTATATAATATAGAATACTATAGAAGATAATTATAAACTAAAATACTAAGTTTACTTTAAAGTTTTAGTAAATAATTATAAATTTACTAGAAATTAAATATAAAATATTTAGAGTATTTTACCTATAAATAGATAGATAGATAAAATAAATAAACTAAATAGTAGAATAATATTTATAGTACTATTTTAATTATAGATAAAATAATTAGGTAATACTACTACTAATAGTATAACTAGAGTATTACTATTTATAGTAAACTATAGGTATAAACTAAAAACCTATAATACCCTAATTAAAGTAGTATTATAAGTACCCTAAATATAAGAATAAGTTGAAATTATTTAATAAATATAAAACTTACTAAAAAAAGACCTCTAGTTTCTATAATATACTATAAAGAAATACTATAATAAAAAATATAAATAACTACTTTACTTTAAAAAGAAAGAAAAAGTTTAGCTACTATAATAAAATATTTAAAGTAAATAACTAAGTAGTAAACTAGATTATACTAAAATTAGACTATATAAGATTAAGGAATAAATATTACCTATAAACTATTAACTTAAATTATCTACAACTATAAAAATCTACTTAACCTTCTATATTATACTTATAGAAAAGGTATCTTAAAATGCTAAACTAGTAGTATATAATATAAATATATATAGAGAAGACTAGAAATAGAAAGTTAAGAAAATAATAAAGTATAAAATATAAAATAGTAAATAGTATTATCTAATTAAATAGTTAAAAATAGATAAATATAGGAACTTATAGAATAATATTTAAGAGCTAGAAGAAAACCTTAGCCTTATAGTATTATAAATATATTATAAAACCCGAACTTATAAAAAAAGTCTAAAGATAGAATAGTAGAATTAAATAATATTAGCTATATTACAGGAAGTAACTCTATTTTAAAAAGAAAACCTACTTTATAATCTACTTTTTTCTCTTCTTTAAACTACTTCTATATATATTTATAACCCTCTACTTATCTATATTTTATTTATTTATAGATCTTCTAGAGATATTAGACTTTTATCTAGACTACTACTACCTTACTATTTATATCTTTTAACTAATCTAGGATCTTTTAATACTTCTTTTTAGCTAACTAAAACTAGTAATCTAATTTCTTAACCTTCTTATTCTAATATTCTACTACTATATATAAATATTATAAACTAATAATAGAATTAAAATATATAAGTATTTTAAGTATTATAGAAAATATTATAAAATAATTATATATTAGACTAGAGGTATTTAAAATAGTATAACTATTTTAAAGTTTTCTTTTTATTAATTTTATATATTAGCCTCTTATAAGAATAATAAAAATAGAGTATTATAATTAAACTAGTAGAATTAATATAATTAGTATAGTAATAGTAACTTAATATAAAATAGTAAGAAAAAGGTATTAGAAAGGTATATAAAGAATATATAAGTAGTTTACTAGCTCTATTATATAATTAAGAGGAATAGAGTAACTCTTAAGCTAAGAGTTTAAAGAGAAGGGATAGTATTATAGATATTCTTATCCTAGAGTTAATTAAAGTATAAAACTCTATATAAGTAACTTAGTAGTTTAGTTAAAACTAAATTATTTAGCTTATTTAGTTGCGGGTAAATAATTAAGTAAGAAGAATAGTAAGAAAACTAAATTATATTTAATAATCTTATAAGTCTAACCTTTATAACTCTTTATAGTTAACTTAAATATCCTTTATATACTCTACTTATATACTTCTATTATAAGCCTATAAAAATAATTTCCCCCCTTTATAATATATAATTACTCTTAATTATTATCTTATTCTATCTAATATAAGGTAATAAATTAGGCCTAATTTATAATAGATTAGGTATAATACTATAACGCTATACTTAAAATAGGTTATTAAAAGGGGGCGATTTATCTAACTATTACCCCCCTAATTTATTTATAACTAGTACTCTAACCGTAATACTTTATATATAAAAACTATTTAGTAGAGTCTATTTATTTTATTTATAATACTATATTATCGTACCTATACTAATATAAAACTATAATAAGGCTAGAAAGATATAATTCTATTAGAACGTATAGACGTTTAAACTAAGAGTATAATACTATATTTATAATAGGAAGACCTATATATAAGTAAGTAGAATAGTACTATTACTAGAGAATATTAAAAACTATTTCTACTATCTACCTAAATACTATATTCTAATATATAAGAAATATACAACTACTATATTAAATATTAATATATATCTATAGTACTATTATAGTATAATAATAGAGTAGAGGAGGGTAATTATTAAATATACTTATTAGTAGCTAATTAAACTAGTAAAGAATATCTAGCTATTTATACTATTTAGGTAACTAATATTAGAATTAGAAAAACTGTTAAATAGGTTCTAGTATAAATAATCTAGATACTATATTACTATTAATATTAACGCGCTATATATATATCTAAAGAAAAAGTATAAGTAGATATAAATAGATAATAAAAGTAGATTTTATTAAAAGGTTAAAATATAAATATTCTTTTAAGCTAATAGGCTGTAGTAATATTTTATTATTAATATAGGTAGCTATAACTATAAACTAGTTATTTTTTATATAGAGGCTAATATTATATATAATTAGTTAGCTAGATTTAAACTTATAAAATAGAGAGAAGAAGAGAAAATATAAGTTATAAATATAGAGGTAATAAAGACTAATAAAACTAGGTAGTTTAAGTAGATAGGGTAGCTGAAGTATCTAGCGAAGTAGAATTAAGTATATCTTATATATTAAATTTAGCTACCTAATTAAAGTAAAGTAAAACTTTAATAAGCGGCAAAATTAGTTAAACTATTAGTTAAGTAGAATATTAGAGGGTTATTATTACTTATATAAGAGACGAGATAGTAGCTTAAAAATACTTAGTAATATAAAGTAGATAGGTATCTACTTACTTAACTATAGAATACTAAGAGTTAAACGGTATATACTAGCTATATTATTAAGTCCGTCTACTACTTTCTCTATATTATTACTAATAAAAAAGTTTAAGCTATATAATTTAACTATAATAATAATAGTAATAATAGTAATAATAGTAATAATAATAGTATAATATTAGATAATAGTATAAGTTCTAGGTCTAGTAGAACTAGAAGTAGTATTAATAATAATAATAATAATAATAGTAATAATAGCTTCTATTATAGATACTATAAGAAGAAAGAAATAGATTAGATAGAAGACGCGTACAAGCTATTCTATTAGTAAGATAAATAGAAGGAACTAGTAATAGTATTATAAGTTATATTAGATAGAGATAGTAAAAATACTTAGCTTAAAATACTACTAGATATACTTATATTATTTATTTTTTAATTGATAGATAATTAGCTATTTAATAGTAAGCTTATCTATTTTCTTACTATACTAGAGATTAATACTAAAATAGACCGCTTATATATAGTAAAGAACTACTTATATATACTAGCTAATATAGTATACTATATACGCGTATTAAGTATAGAGAAGCTACTTCTAGTAGTAGAGTATAATAAGTAGATAGATAAGAACTAGGAGTATTTTCTACTTATATAGTAGAAGTTTTTAGCTAATAGGTTATTTAGTTTAATAAGTAAGATAATTAGTTTACTAGCATATAAGAAGTTTATTATACTAATAGCTAGTAATTTAGATAATACTTACTAGTTAAAAGATAAGAAAACGTTCTATTTTAATAGCTAGCTAATTTATATTAGCTAGTTTTATAAGATAGTACAGGATATAATAGCTAAGATAGAGAAGATACTCTAGTAGAAGCTATATTAGATAGCTAGAGCTAAGAACTAGTTTACTATCTAGCTAGAGTAGTTTATTAATAATATTATATTTATATAATAGAGTATATCTTTTATCTATTATTATAATAATTAATTTAATAATAAGTTTAAGTAGATATTTACTTAAGCTAGATAAATAGAAGCTAGTTAGTAACTCTAGTTAAGAAATAGCTTATAAAGTAAATAGCAGGTAAAATAGTATTTATAATAGGTAAATTACTTCTTAAAACTACTAATAGTTAATATATATATAACTTTAGAGTAGTTTAGATAAGAGTTAAAGATTATAATAATATAGTATTATAATAGAGTACTATAAAACTATAATATCTTTATAGTAGATAGGTAGATTATAATAGTAGTCTACTATTATAAATCGTAATCCTAATAGAATAAGCTGAAAATAGTATTATACTTTCTACTACTATAGCTAGAGTAGATAATAGTAGTATATTTAACTTATATACAGCTATTTTAAAAGTATCTAAATATTAAAGTACTTAGTAGTAGCTTTAGTAACTATATATAAGTAAATTAATATAGATTATAAAAGATAAACTAACTAATATATATAGGCTAGTAAATAGGGTATATAATATCTTATCTAAGTTAAAGTTAAGTTTAGAGTTTTTAGTACTAGAGTTAAGGTTAAAGTAGAGTTTTTAATATTAAAATATAGGTTAGGTAGAAGTTTTTAGTATTAAAATTAAAGTTAGGGTAAGATTCTTAGTATTAGAGTATAAGGTTAAGGTAGAAGTACTTTATAAAGTTACTCTATAATTATAGAAAATAATTATATATTATATATTTATTATATATTATATATTAAATATTTATTACTATAAATTATTATAGTAGAAAACTAGTTTTATTTGAAGTAGCTTTTTCTAAGCTTAAGACTACCTAAGAATTATAACTCTAATCTAATAGAAGACTAAACTTTTTATAGTATTACTTTATTAAATATATATTCTTATTTTAGATAGTAACCTACTTTATATAAATTACGTTTATATTATAGTCTAATATAGTTAGTATTATATAGTATAAATTATATAAAAAAATATATACTTTTAAAAAACCTAATAAGAAAAGCTTTAGTAAAC
>ML986670.1:131400-148945 GCA_010094045.1 Lojkania enalia
ATAGACTAGGGTAGTTATTAAATTCTAGATAGTATACTATAGTATCTTATAGTATATTATAGTATATTAAATAATAGTAATTAACTATATTTTATAGTATATAATAGTAATTTATTATACTTTATAATATTTTCTAGACTACAGTATTCTATAATATACTATAATAGACTTCTATATATTACTAGGAGTATAGTATTAGTATACTATTTAATAATAAAACCTATTATCTCTAAAAATAAATACTTAATATAATAGTATAATATACTACTATTTTACTAGAGTTTTATATATATTAGTAGTAGTAGTAGTAGTAGTAGTAGTAGTTTACAAATATAATTTATAGCTAGATATTCTTAATTATTAACCTTAACTTCTTATATACCTATAATATTATAATATCTCTACTATTCTTTATTATAGTATTTTATTATAGTTATATTAATACTAATATAAATCTAGTATCTTATAATTAATACTCTATTAATTTTCTATTAAGATTTTTAAGAAACCTATTAGCTAATTATATATCCGCAGATAGAGGATAAAAAAGATAAATAGAAGGTAATAGAGCTTATTAATATATAGATAGTATAGTAGGAATTAATACTATAGATTTAGAACCTTTTAAATATATTTAATAAATTAAAGTAGAATTTAGCTACTTATTATAGTAAGATCTAGAGATAATTTAGAGAAGCTATATAATTTCTAGATAGTTACTTATTTATATTTTATTACTACTATAGCTTTTAACTTATATATCTAAATAAGAATTATAATAGTATAAAGTATTTAATAAATTATCTTAAATTTTAAGCTTATTTAAGAACTCTAGTTTCTAAATATAATAGGTTTTATATACCTATAGCTAGACCTTCTAATAATAAAGATCTAATTATATTACTATACTTTACTAGTACTTTTAAGTATAAACTAGTCTATATTATTATTAATAATAACTAGTTTTTCTAAATAGTAGATTATCTATCTTTTTAATAATTTATTTAGTTCCTTTAACTAGATACTATATTAATTAGCTAATTTAGTTTTATAAGGCTATTTAAGTATAAAGTTATAATAGTTTAGTTCTCTCTTTTATATAACTTTAACTAAAGTATAAAAATATTAATTACGTTTAATACCTAATTTATAAAAAACTACTTTAGTTTTCTTATAGTAAAAGAGTATTATATTAATTAAGACTAGAAGTTCTATAAGAGACTATTTAATTTTATTTTTATTTAAGGAAGCTATACTAGTACTTCTATAATAATAGAAGTACTATATATTCTATTAAATATAAATATATAATAATAATTACTAGTAACTATTTACGATAATACTACTAATAATAGTATACTTATATATACAATATAAGAGAAACTATATAAAGATAGTATTAAATAGAATTATAAGAAGAATATAATTCTATATCTTATTTATATTATTAATCTTATTATTTAGGAAATTATTTACTATATTAAACTTATACCTCTTAAAAAGATAAGAGATAGAGGAACTTTACAGTAATATAATATAAATAAAATTTAGATATAAATTTCTATTTTAAATTCTCTTTATAAAGTATAGCTTTTTATTATAGTTAATTATTATAATTATTATATACTAATTTCTAGTTAAATTTAAGCTATTTATAAAATAATCGATTAATTACTATAGTACTATAAGCGTTTTATTATTTTATAGAGCTTTCTACTACCTAAATACCGGCTATCTATAATAAAAAATATTCTAACTTAATAGAATTCGATATTTAATATATATAACCGAGTAGTAGATCTTAAATAATATATTAACAACTAGCTTTAATATAAAATTAACTTAAAGATTCCTACTTAAAAATCTAGTAATAATAAGAATATTAAGGTAGATTTTTATAATCTTTAACAACTTTAACTATCTACTATTAAATAGTATTATTTAATACTAATTATAGACCTACTTAACAATTTTAAAAGAGTAACTAAAGTACTTAATAAGAATATAAAACTTTAAATCTAGTATATTTAGTAAATATATAATAAGTTCTTTAATTTTCTAGATAATATAAATAAAGATCTAGCTAAAAATATAGAGAGTAACTTAGATTAGTTAATAGTAGTAAGAGTTATAATAGAGAAGGGTCGATTTAAATTAAATAAATACTATTTAAAAATAGATATAAAATATAGTTATTTATTTAACTATATAATAATTTTAGATCTATTTTAGAAGCTTATAATATATAAGGTACTTTTATTATAGTTATTTATTATATTAGCTTCTAATTATAACTATAAGATAAAACTTAGAACTTTTAATATAGGGAAACTTATTACTAACAATTTCTTAAATATCTTAATTACTATAATAAAGATATACCAGACTATATTTTATCTATAATACTCTAACCTTAATAAATATAAAGTAATAAATAGTTTTATAAACTATCTCTATAATATTTATCTTTAAGTAACTTTTTAAGTTTTTTAGACTAGGATCTAAGTAATATAGGAGAGGGAGAAGAAGAAGAAGAAGGAGAGTTAGAGGAAGAAGAGAAAGAACTAACTTATTAAGAAGGAGAAAGTTATCTAAATATACCTCTTATTCGAGGTTATAACTTTAATATATTAGGCTGGTAAAGAGTAAACAAATATTAGTATCTACAGCTTATTTAGGTTATAAGAGATATTCTTCTAATATAGATTATAGGAGTTAGTATTAAACGAGTTTTTAATACTACTAGAAATATAATTAGAGATAGAAGATATTATCTTACTATATAGAGAATCTAGAATATTATATTTCTAAAATATATAATAAGCGGAGAAAACTATTATACTAAAGAGGTATACTAGGTTATAAAGGCCTAAAATACTAGTAAGTTAAGCCCTCTTTATAGTATTAATAAGGTTATAAATCTTTTTAAACTTCTAGCCTAGGTATATAATAAAGAACTAGAGATTAACTAAGAGATTAATTAGGAGAATATTAATCCTAATACTACTATTAATAAGGAGCTACTATAAAAATATATTTATTAAGAAATTTATAAATCTCTATAATTTATATAATAAATTACTATTATAAATATATTATTATATTAGATTAAGCTATATAAGATTAATAGTTAAAGAGTATACTACTATAGTCTATAATATACTATAATATACTACTCTAAAATCTAATAAAGTAAAATTAGCCTAATCTATAATAAATAGCTATAATAAAGCTCTAGAATATTATACTATATATATTCTTACTAAGCTACTTTCTAAAGTATACTAATTAATTAGACCTTTAAAAAACCTAGTCTATATAACTCTACTTTAACCTATATTCTATTATTAAATAGCTACTCTAATTCTATCTATACTTTAAGCTAATTAGTAAAATCTTAATCTTAACCCTACTCTACTTATATAAAACTTTAACCCTATCTAATATAAGGTAATAAATTAGGCCTAATTTATAATAGATTAGGTATAGTACTATAATACTATACCTAAAATAGGTTGTTAAAAGGGGGTAATTTATTTAACTATTACCCCCCCAATTTATTTATAACTAGTACTCTAACCGTAATACTTTATATATAAAAACTATTTAGTAGAGCCTATTTATTCTACTTATAATACTATATTATCGCACCTATACTAGTATAGGGCTATAATAAGGCTGGAAGGATATAGTTCTACTAAGACGCATAAACGCTCGAACTAAGGATATAATACTATATCTATAATAGGAAGACCTATATATAAGTAAGTAGAACAGCGCTATTATTAGAGGATATTAAGAACTATTTCTACTATCTACCTAAGTACTGCGTTCTAATATATAAAGAATATACAACTACTATATTAAATATTAATATATATTTATAGTACTATTATAGTATAATAATAGAATAGAGAAGGGTAATTATTAAGTATATTTGTTAGTAGCTAATTAGACTAGTAAAAAACGTTTAGCTGCCCGTACTATTTAGGCAACTAATACTAGAATTAGGAAAGCTACTAAATAGGTTCTAGTATAAGTAATCTAGATACTATATTACTACTAATATTAACGCGCTATATATATATCTAAAGAAGAAGTATAAATAGGCGTAGATAGGCGATAAAAGTAGGCTTTATTAGAAGATTAAAGTACAGACGTTCTTTTAGGCTGGTAGACTATAGTAATATTTTATTATTAATATAGGTAGCTATAATTATAAGCTAACTATTTTCTATATAGAGGCTAATATTATATATAATTAGTTAGCTAGGTTTAAACTTATAAAATAGAGGGAAGAAGAGAAGATATAGGTTATAAATATAGAGGTAGTAAAAACTAATAAGACCGGGTAGTTTAAGTAGATAGAGTAGCTAGAGTATCTAGTAAAGTAGAATCGAGTATATCTTATATATTAGATCCGACTACTTAATTAAAATAAGGTAAAACTTTAGTAGATAGTTAAGTTAGTTAAACTATTAGTTAAGTAGAGTATTAAAGGGTTATTATTACTTATATAAGAGATAAGATAGTAGTTTAGAAGCGTTTAATAATATAAGATAGATAGGCGTCTACTTATTTAACTGTAGAATTCTAAGAGTTAGACGGTATATACTAGCTATATTATTAAGTTTGTCTACTACTTTCTCTATATTATTACTAATAAAAAAGCTCGGGCTATATAGTTTAACTATAGTAGTAATAGTAATAATAGTAATAATAATAGTATAGTATTAGATAATAGCGCGAGTTTTAAGTTTAGTAAAGCTAGAAATAGTACTAATAGCAATAATAATAGTAATAGTAGCCCCTATTATAGATATTATAAGAAGAAAGAAGTAGATTAGATAGAAGACGTACACGAGCTATTCTATTAGTAAGATAAATAGAAGGAACTAGTAATAGTACTATAAGTTATATTAGATAGAGATAGTAAAAACGTTTAACTTAGAATACTACTAGATATATTTATATTATTTATTTTTTAATTAATAGGCGATTAGCTATTTAATAGTAAGCTTATCTATTTTCTTACTATACTAAGGATCGATGTTAAAATAAACCGCTTATATATAGTAAAGAACTACTTATATATACTAGCTAGTATAGTATACTACGTACGCGTACTAGGTATAGAGAAGCTACTTCTAATAGTAGAGCGTAATAAATAGATAGATAAGGACTAAGAGTATTTTCTACTTATATAGTAGAAGTTTCTAGCTAATAGATTATTTAGTTTAATAAATAAGATAATTAGCTTACTAGCGTATAGAAAGTTTATTATACTAATAGCTAGTAATTTAGGTAATACTTACTAGTTAAAAGATAAGAAGATATTTTATCTTAACAGCCGGCTAATTTATATTAGCTAGTTCTGTAAGATAGCGTAGGATATAGTAGCTAAAGTAGAAGAAATACTCTAATAGAAGCTGTATTAGACGGCTAGAGCTAAAGACTAGTTTACTATCTAGCTAGAGTAGCTTATTAATAATATTATATTTATATAGTAGGGTATATCTTTTATTTATTATTATAATAATTAGCTTAATAATAGGTTTAAATAGATACTTACTTAAGCTAGATAGATAGAAGCTAATTAGTAGCTCTAGTTAAGAAACGGTTTATAGAGTAAGTAGTAGGTAAAATAGTATTTACGGTAGATAGATTACTTCTTAGAACTATTAATAGTTAGTATATATATAACTTTAGGGCAGTTTAAATAAGGGTTAGAAATTATAATAATATAGAATTATAATAGTAGTCCGCTATTATAAATTATAATCTTAGTAGGATAAGTTAAAGGTAATACCGCGCTTTTTACCACCGCGGCTAGAGTAGATAATAGTAGTATATTTAACTTATATATAGCTATTTTAGGAGTATTTAAATATTAAGGTACTTAGTAGCAGCTTTAACAACTATATATAGGCGGATTAATATAGACTATAAAAAATAGACTAATTAACGTATATACTTAAGCATAAAACTAGTAAATAGATAAATATTAAGCTGTATATACTAGACTACTAATATATAACTATTAGTATTAGTAGAGAAGTAGTTAAAGAGTTATTTAGTAAAAGATATTAGGACGAGATAGGAGAAGTTAAAGAAGCTAAAGTAGATAAAAAAGAAGAGAATATACTAGAGCTATAGAGTATATAGACAATATAGATAGGGATTAGAAACTATAATATACTAATTAATATTATTAAGTATCTTAGTATATACTTAATTAAAGTATTCTAGCTACTTAATATACTATAGTATTACTTCTTAGGGCTTAATAGGGGTAAAGAGATACTAGAGGTAAAGTAGACAGGTAGTTAAGGCTGGACTGGAGTAAGGAAGTAGCAGCGGTATAATAATAATAGTAAAGGGTTTATAGTATAAGGAAAGAAGGTATAGGCTTAAAGTAGAAGAGAGAAAGAACTTTAAAAGGCGATGCAGTAGGTACTTAGGTAAGAAAAAGTTAACTTCTATTTAGCTAAGTAAAAGTAAGTAATATATATAATACTAGATAGGTAGATACTACTTATTATAGTACTTTTAACTAGTAGGGGGAAGAGCTTACTATTTACTATACCAGCTTATTTAGATTAATATAGGGTAATAGTAGTAGTAATACTATACCGGGCGTTTATTAAAAACTTAATTAAGTAGATTTAAGAGAGTAGAATTAACTATATAGAATAGAAGTATAGTAAGAATAATTTAGTAGTAGTAGTAGTAGTTAGTATAGATATAGCAGGCGATATAATAAGTAATAGAAATTTTATTAGCTATATAGAGATACTTAATAGTAAAAAACTATTATAGCGGATTATAGTAGATAAATATTATCTTATCTTTATATTAAGTAACTAGCAGCTAAAGTTAGTAAAACTAAAGAATCTACGGTTACTACTATACCCGGTAGTACTACTTATAGTAATACTACTACTAGTACGAAAGGCTAAATTAAGAAAGAGTATACTAGTTTAATATATAATATATATCTAAGCGAGTATAGTATAGCTAAATATATAATATTTAATATTATAGTATAAGTAGAAGTAGATATAAGAAATAACGTTAATAATATATTAGTAGTAGGTGCAGCAGCTTAGAGAATAAAAGGAGAAAAGGGTAGTATATTACTATAATAAAGCGTAATGTAAAGTAATAGCTAAAATACTAGATAGTAGGTACTATTATGCTAGAGATATAGAGTAAGCTAGATAGTTAGAGGAATAGCTTAAAAAAGGTAGGCTTATAATAGCTATATTAGTATTAGGTATAGGGGTAGATTTTCTATCTAATATAAGGCGACGAATTAGGCCTAATTCGTAATAGATTAGGTATAGTACTATAATACTATACCTAAAATAGGTTGTTAAAAGAGGGCGATTTATCTAATTATTACCCCCCTAATTTATTTATAACTAGTACTCTAACTATAATACTTTATATATAAAAACTATTTAGTAGAGCCTATTTATTCTACTTATAATACTATATTATTACACCCGTACTAGTATAAGGCTATAATAAGGCTAGAAGAATATAGTTCTACTAAAACATATAGACGCTCGAACTAAGGGTATAATATTATATCTATAGTAGAAAGACCTATATATAAATAAGTAGAATAGTACTATTACTAGAGGATATTAAAAACTATTTCTACTATCTACCTAAATACTATATTCTAATATATAAGAAATATATAACTACTATATTAAATATTAATATATATTTATAATACTATTATAGTATAATAATAGAATAGAGGAGGGTAATTATTAAATATACTTATTAGTAGCTAATTAGACTAATAAAAGATATCTAGCTACCCGTACTATTTAGACAACTAATACTAGAATTAGGAAAGCTGCTAAATAAGTTCTAGTATAAGTAATCTAAATATTATATTACTACTAATATCAATATATTATATATATATCTAAAGAAGAAATATAAATAGATATAAATAGGTAATAAAAGTAGGTTCTATTAGAAGGTTAAGGTATAGATGTTTTTTTAGGCTAGCGGGCTATAATAATATTTTATTATTAATATAGGCAGCTATAACTATAAACTAGTTATTCTCTATATAAAAGCTAATATTATATATAATTAGTTAGCTAGGTTTAAACTTATAAAGTAGAAGAAAAAAGAGAAGGTATAGATTATAAATATAGAGGTAGTAAAAACTAATAAAACTAGATAGTTTAAGTAGATAGGGTAGTTAGAGTATTTAATAAAGTAGAATTAAATATATCTTATTTATTAGATTTAGCTGCCTAATTAAAGTAAGGTAAAATTTTAGCGGGCGGTAAAATTAGTTAAACTATTAGTTAAGTAGAGTATTAGAAGGTTATTATTACTTATATAAGAGACGAGATAGTAGTTTAGAAGCGCTTAATAATATAAGGTAAATAGGCGTCCGATTACTTAACTACAGAACCCTAAAAATTAGATAGTATATACTAGCTATATTATTAAGTTTATCTACTACTTTCTCTATATTATTACTAATAAAAAAGGTTAGACTATATAATTTAGTAGTAATAGTAATAGTAATAATAGTAATAATAATAGTATAGTATTAGATAATAGCGCGAGTTCTAGGTCTAATAGAGCTAAAAATAGTACTAATAGTAATAATAATAGTAATAGTAGCCCCTATTATAAATATTATAAGAAGAAAGAAATAGATTAGATAGAAGATACGCGCGAGCTATTCTATTAGTAAAGTAAATAGAAGGAATTAGTAATAGTACTATAGGTTATATTAAATAGGGATAGTAAAGATACTTAGCTTAAAGTACTACTAAATATACTTATATTATTTATTTTTTAATTAATAAGTAATTAGCTATTTAGTAGTAGGCTTATCTATTTTCTTACTATACTAGGGATTAATGCTAAAATAGACCGCTTATATATAATAAAGAACTACTTATATATACTAGCTAATATAGTATACTATATATATATACTAGGTGTAGAGAAGCTACTTCTAGTAGTAGAATATAATAAGTAGATAGATAAGGACTAGGAGTATTTTCTATTTATATAGTAGAAGTTTCTAGCTAATAGATTATTTAGTTTAATAAGTAAGATAATTAGCTTACTAGCGTATAAGAAGTTTATTATATTAACAGCTAGTAATTTAGATAATACTTATTAGTTAAAAGATAAGAAGACGTTCTATCTTAATAGCTAACTAATCTATATTAGCTAGTTCTATAAAATAGTATAGGATATAGTAGCTAAAATAGAAAAGATACTTTAGTAGAAGCTATATTAGATAGTTAGAGCTAAAGACTAGTTTACTATTTAGCTAGAGTAGCTTATTAATAATATTATATTTATATAGTAGAATATATCTTTTATCTATTATTATAATAATTAGCTTAATAATAGGCTTAAATAGATACTTATTTAGGCTAGATAGATAGAAGCTAGTTAGCAGCTCTAGTTAAGAGACGGCTAATAGAGTAAGTAGTAAATAAAGTAGTACTTATAGTAGATAGATTACTTCTTAAAACTACTAATAGTTAGTATATATATAACTTTAGGGTAGTCTAGATAAAAGTTAGAGATTATAATAATATAGTATTATAATAGAGTACTATAAGACTATAATATCTTTATAATAGATAGGTAGATTATAATAGTAGTCTACTATTATAAATTACAATCTTAATAGGATAAGCTAAAAATAATACTATACTTTCTACTATCGTAGCTAGAGTAGGTAATAGTAGTATATTTAACTTATATACAGCTATTTTAGAAGTATCTAAATATTAAGATACTTAGTAGTAGCTTTAATAACTATATATAAGTAGATTAATATAGGCTATAAAAAATAGACTAACTAATACGTGTACTTAAATATAAGACTAGTAAATAAATAGGCGTTAAATTATATATATTAGACTACTAATACGCAGCTATTAGTATTAGTAGAAAAATAGTTAAAGAGTTATTTAGTAAAAGATATTAGAATAAAATAGAGGAAGATAAAGAAGCTAAAATAGATAAGAAAAGAGAGAATATACTAGAGTTATAGAGCGTATAGATAATATAGATAGGGATTAGGAACTATAGTATACTAATTAATATTATTAAGTATTTTAGTATATATTTAATTAAGGCGTTCTAACTATTTAATATATTATAGTATTACTTTTTAGGGTTTAATAGAGGTAAAGAGATACTAGAAGTAAGGTAGATAAGTAGTTAAGGCTAGACTAGAGTAAGAAAGTAGTAGTAGTATAATAATAATAGTAAAGAACTTATAGTATAAGAAAAGAAGGTATAGGCTTAAAGTAGAAGAGAGAAAGAGCTTTAAAAGGTAATATAGCAGGTATTTAAGTAAGAAAAGGTTAACTTCTACTTAGCTAAGTAAGAATAAATAATATATACAGTACTAAACAGGTAAATACTACTTATTATAGTACTCTTAACTAGTAGAAAGAAGAGCTTACTATTTACTATACTAGCTTACTTAGATTAATATAGGGTAATAGTAGTAGTAGTACCATACTAGGCGCTTATTAAGAACTTAGTTAAGTAGATTTAAGAGAGTAGAATTAACTATATAGAATAGAAGTATAATAAGAGTAATCTAGTAGTAATAGTAGTAGTTAGTATAAATATAGTAGGCGATATAATAAGTAAGAGGAATTTTATCAGCTATATAAGGATATTTAATAGTAAGAGGCTATTACAGCAGATTATAGTAGACGAGTATTATCTTATCTTTACGTTAAGTAACTAGTAGCCGAAGCTAGTAAAATTAAAAAATCTACGGCTACTATTATACCTAGTAGTACTACTTACAGTAATACTACTACTAGTATAAAAGGCTAAGCTAAGAGAGAGTATACTAGTTTAGTATATAATATACGTCTAAGTAAGTATAGTATAACTAAATATATAATATTTAGTATTATAATATAAGTAGGAGTAGATATAGAAGATAGTATTAGTAATATATTAGTAGTAGGTACAGCAGCTTAGGGAACGAAGGGAGAAAAGGGTAGTATACTACTATAGTAAAGTATAATATAAAGTAATAGCTAAAGTACTAGATAGTAGATACTATTATACTAGAAATATAAAGTAAGCTAGGTAGTTAAAGAAATAGCTTAAAAAAGGTAGGCTTATAGTAGCTATATTAGTATTAGGTATAGGGGTAGATTTTCTAGAGATTATATTTATACTATATATAGAGATACTATAAAATATAATTAACTTCGCTTAAGAAAATAAGTATAGTAGATAAATAGATAAGTAGGTAGATTTAGTAATTCTTATAGAAGAGGGTAAGATAGAGTAAAGGATAGAATAAAAGGGGGAGGAGCTGGATATATAAGCGATAGGAAGGTTTATTATAGATAGTAGGTATTAGTAAGGGCTTATAAGTAGCTATTTTAATAAAAAATAGGTAAGCTATAATAATATTAAGTTAGCTAAATATAACTAATATAGAAAGGGTATTAGTAAGTAGTAGAATAGATAGTATAAGATAAGCTTAATATAGTAGTAGGTTTAAAAAGTACTAGAAGAGCTACGTAAAGGATACGCAGTATACTAGATAATAAAAGAAGTAGAGATAGAAGAATAATAGAGATATAAAATAATATAATATACAGTATAATTTAAAATAAATAGATTTAAATTAAATAAATTTTAAATAAAAATATATAATAGGGGAGAGAGTTATAGCTACTAATAATACTAGATTAATTAGAAGTACTATATAACTAGGTTAGATATAAGCAATTAATATTAGTAGCTAAATATAATAGTACTACTAGTTTAGGTAGTAATAGAGGTTAAAAAAGAGGCTTAAATAATCTAATAGTATAGCTACTTAAAAGAACTTAAAAGAGATTAGAAAGTATATATAAAGTAGTTAGAGAAAAGATACTCTTAATAGGTTTAGGGAGAGTATTTTAATAATATAATAGTAGTTAGTATTTAAATTATACTCTTTATACAGCAGAATATAAAATAGGATAATAAAAATAGAGATAGCACGGTATATAGAATAAATAGAAAGTAGATAGAAATTAAAAATAAAATAGTAATATAGTAGATTTTTTAAAAAAAAGAAGTTAAAAAATAAATAAAGCATTTCTTTTATAATTAAAAGAAAGAATATATTAATATTTTTAGATATTAATATAAAAGAGATTAATAAGTTAAAATAAATAAAAGAAAATATATTTTAGAAAAAGAAAGTTAATAAAAAGAAAAAAATATAGTTAATAATAATATAGAAAAAAAATATATTTTAGAAAAGAAAAGTTAATAAGAAGAAAGTAATATAG
This sequence comes from Lojkania enalia, assembly GCA_010094045.1. Lineage (NCBI taxonomy): Eukaryota > Fungi > Ascomycota > Dothideomycetes > Pleosporales > Lojkania > Lojkania enalia. The sequence continues at coordinate 143,733 of ML986670.1, forward strand.
TTAATAATAATATAAAAAGAAAATAAAATTAGAATATTTCTTTATAAGTTAAATTAAATAAGATAAAAGATAATAGTATAATATTACGGTAATACCGCGATACTTCTACACCTATACTACTCTTACTATAATACCTGAACCAGCTGCTAGTAACAGCTGTTAGCTGCTAGCTAGAATATAACCGACTTATCTTAACCGTAATAGAAGAAGGTTTTACTAACCCGGCTAGCCCGTATAGTAGTACAGACCTAGCCCCTATAAAAAACCTATATAATATAGATATCTCTATTCTTTACGCAATATTTTAATATTTATATATAGTATATAATAATAGAGTTAACTGCCTAAAGTGCGATTAACTAACTGCGTATAAACGTCTATAACATTATATTATATTATCTACTATTATATGCTATAGACGAGAACGCGCTTATTAGCATATTTAAAGAGATCCAGGGCAAGCTAGACTTTTTATAGTAGAAGAACGAGATGCTAGCAGAGGCTTTAGTAATCTAGGAGAACCGCTATAAGTTAGACCTTAAAGCGATATAAAGGGAATTTAGTAGCTGCTAAACGGCTACCCCTCTATTAGCTACTAGTATATTAACAGTAATAGAACTATTACCCGCCCTTAGCCCGACTTAGCCTACAACTCTAGCTTCTAAATAGATGTCTATATTGACCTCTAATCCGCCTAAAACTACGTATAACCCGTATTTCCGTTCTAACTACTTACCTAACCTTCTAATATTCTCTAATAAACGCTTAGAGCTTTTACACTTTGTTAAAAAGCTCTACTATAAACTAGAAGGAAATGCTAACTAATACCTAACCGAATATACCCGCCTTCTATATATCTATTCCCGCTTAGAACGAGACCTAGTAATATTAGTTAACCTATTAATAGACAAGGGTATTAACTCTATAAACAGCTTAGTCGCCTTCTTAGAATCTACCTATAGCGACCGGAATAAGGAGACTATAGTATAGAATAAGCTAGAGACCTTAAAGTAAGGCTAAAGCAGGTTCCCTACTTACTTTACTAAATTCTAACGCTTAATTGTAGATACTAAACTAAACGAGACCGGACAAATTATATATCTCCGACATTCTCTCTCTAATAAGCTCTACTGTACTATAATTAGTATTATAATACCTAGCACCCTAAATAACTACGCTAACCTAATTTCCTTATACGATACTAACTTATATTATCTACCCAGCAACTACCGCAAACAACTAAAGTATTATACTACTTATTAGAAGGACTTGAATATTATAGAACTTAATACTTCTAGCTACGCGCCTGTAGGCTCTAATAAATAAGAAAGGCGCCGCCGTAAAGGACGCTGTTATAAGTATAATAGTAAGAGATATATTTCGCTAGAATGCAGCGCCCCTCTACTATTAATCTATTAAGGGTCTTAGAGCCCTACTATACCTTATAGGTCCTACTCTTAATTCTCTAACCGATCCTCTAACTAATTCTTAATACGCTTGTTATCTTATAGATAAAGCTATTACTCTTACTCCTAAACGCAGCTAGTTTTACCGACTAGAACATTACTAAAAGGTCCGTTCTAGAAGTAAATTACCTCTTAAGACTACACCTACACCAAATCTCTATATATTTATAAAACCAGCCCTTATAGAAATAATTATAGAACTACTAGATTCTAGCTCCTTTCTTAATCCGTTAAGACCTAGTCTAGTAAGATATTAATATTCTTATTAATACTGGGGCTACTAGTTATAGCTATATCTATAGAGACTTTATATATACCCTAAAACTCTAAAAGATATAACTTTTATATAATTTATACCTAACCGGCTTTAATAGAGAAGTTTTTTATAAGAGGACTATCTTCTACTTAGTTACTTTAATCCTCTAACACCTAAACTATTTAGAGATAGTATATCTCTATATAACTATACTAGGAAAATACTAGTTAATTCTAGGACAGCTATAGATATATAAGTATTATATAAACCTAAACTATAAGAATAAATAGCTAGTCTTTACTACTAACTAATATCTAACTTAATACTTATAACCTACTAGCGCTACTATTTACTAACAGGCTACTTAAATAGTTATTAAAGACTATAAACTACCCGAACCTAATATAAAAGAAGATTCTAAAGCAACTAATTTACAACCCTTATATAGCCTAAAGCTTAGGTAATACTGCTTAAAACTCCGCCTGTTAAGTTATACCCGATATAATTACTAGCTGCTTAAGATACTACGCTAGTTAAAAGAACCTAAAACTAAAACCAACCTAACCTTAGATAAAGATTATAGCTAAAAGGACCTATTTAAGCCTAAATACCTAAAGTCCGTACTATAGCTAGATATATACTATATAAGTACTATACTAGTAGTCTAACTCTCCTAACAATCTAATTATAAAATTTTCGCTGTATTAATAGCTAATATTAATAAGACTCTAGCCTTAAAGGTATATATTAACTCTATTACTAAAGTATTTAAAGAATACTACAATTTATTATCTATCTTCTTATATAAGAATATAGATAAGCTGCTTAAACGATAACTGTACGATTATAAGATTAAATTAGAGAACGGTAAGTAAGCCAGCTTCGGTCTACTCTATAAGATGTCCTAGAACGAGTTAAAGATACTAAGAAAGTACTTTAACAAGAACTTGTCTAAGGGATTTATTAGAACAAGTTTATTACTAGTAGCTATACCTGTAATCTTTATAAAGAAATTTAGAGGTGGTCTCTAATTCTGCGTAAACTATAGAGCCCTAAATACTATTACTATTAAGAACTAATACCCGATTCTACTAATCTAAGAAACGTTAACCTAATTTAGTAAGGCTAAATACTATATAAAACTTAATATTATTACTACATTTAATAAGTTAAGGATTGCTAAGAGAGACGAATAGAAGACTATCTTTTATATATACTACAGGCTGTTTAAATATTTAGTAATACCTTTTAGCTTAGCTAATACTTTAAGTACGTTCTAATACTTTATAAATAATATATTAAGACTATACCTTAATATATTCTATACTATTTATATTCATAATATTCTAATATTTAGTAAGAATCTAAAGGATTATAAGCAGTATATCCGGCTAGTTCTTAAAGCCTTAAAAGCGAATAGTCTATAGCTTAATATAGATAAGTACGAATTCTACTAGTTAAAAGTAACCTACCTAGGGTATATAATTACTATAGAAGGAATCTATATAGACCCGAAGAAGGTAGAGATAATTGTTAACTAAAAATACTCTAAGAATATAAAAGATATTCGAGCCTTTATAGGCTTCGCGAACTTCTACTAACAATTTATTAGCAACTTCTTATAGAAAGTCTCCCCTTTAATAGCCCTAACTAAGAAGAATACTCGATTTAACTGGAATAATAGCTGTTAATATTCCTTCAACTATCTAAAGGATACCTTTATCTCTATATTAATTTTCTAATACTTTAACCTTAAACTACTAATAGTAGTAGAAGCCGACGCGTCCGACTTTATAACAGCTAGTATACTATCCTAGAGAGGCGCTAACAGTAAACTAAGACCTATTACCTACTTCTCTAAGTATATAAACCCTACTAAAGGTAACTATAAGATATATAATAAGGAACTGCTCGCAATTATCCGATATTTTAAATAATAGAAGCCCGAATTAGAAGGCGTAGCATTCTCTATAGAAGTGTTAAGTAATTATAAGAACCTATAATACTTTATAATAACAAAGTAGCTAAGCTACTAATAGGCCCGTTAGTTAAAATACCTATTAAGATTCAACTTTAGTATTATATACTAACCTAGAAAACTTAGAGAGAAGCCTAATACTTTAACTTAAAGGTTATAGAACAAGCCTATATAAGAAAAGGCCCGTAGAGGTTGTAAATAGATATTACTTCGCCCTAAACTATTCTAATAGATAGAAGTAGGCCGATTAATTATAGATATTATCGACGAAGAATACCTAAACGATAATCTAATTTAAGATACCCTAAAGCTACTAAGAAAAGGAGCCTATTAATTTAAACTCCTAACTCTAGCTAACTATAAAAAGCATAATAACCGACTATACTACCGAGATTAACTTATAGTACTAGACTATAATAAGCTAAAGCTTAAGCTGCTGTAAACCGTCTATAACTTACTATCCAGCGGATACCCTAGTCGAGGAAAGACCTTAGAACTACTCTAGTACGAGTACTATTAGTTAAAGATATTCGACTTAGTATAATAATATATAGACTATTATTATATATACTAAAGAAGTAAGACTTCTAGAGAGAAGTACTATAGATTACTAAAACCATTACCTATACCTAAACAAAGGTTTTAAAATATCTCTATAAACTTTATAACTAATCTACTAGAATTAGAAGGTTGTACGAATATTATAGTAGTAGTTAATAGGCTTAGTAAGTATAGACACCTAATACTATATACAAGAATTAAAACTCCTAATATTATCCGACTATTCTGTCGCTATATATAGGTTTACTATAGACTACTATATACTATTATATCCGATTATAAGATATAGTTTATCTCTACCTTCTACTAAGAGCTCTATAAACAGCTATAAATTAATATATGTATATTAACCAGCTTCTACTTAAAGACTAATAGTTAGATAGAGAATACTAATATAGTAATAGAACAAGTTCTCTAAGCCTATACTAGCTATAAATAAGATAATTAGGTTGAATAGCTGCTAATAGTATAGTTTAAAGTAAATAACACAGTATCTAAATTAATAAAAGTTTCCCCATTTCTAGCCTACTTTAACTAGCACCTTTAAATAGGCTTCGAGCCGCTTATAGGAATCTATTAACTACTAAAACAGTCCCTAATAGCCTAAGAAGCTAATAGACTAGTTAATAAGATAAAGGATATTATAGAGTATATTAGAGAAGAACTTATCTAGGTATAAGCGCTCTAATAAGAGTATACTAACCGTAAGTACGTACCAGCCCCTAACTATTAGGTTAGTAATCTAGTCTAACTAGATGCTAGGAATATACGCATACGAAAACTATTAAAAAAACTTAACTAGAAGAATATAGGCTCCTATAAGGTTATTATAAAGGTATTCTTATATGTTTATAGACTAAAACTACCTAAATCGGCTAAAATATATCTTATATTCTATATATCGCTATTACAGCTAGTACCTAAATTGTCTAACTACTTACCTAATTAATAA
>ML986670.1:183388-198122 GCA_010094045.1 Lojkania enalia
GTAAGAATTAATACTATAAGCTTAGGACCCTTTAAATATACTCGATAAACTAAGGTAGAATTTAGCTACTTATTATAGTAAGATCTAGAGACAATTTAGGGAAGCTGTACAATTTCTAGATAGTTATCTATTTATATTCTATTACTACTACAGCCTTCGACTTATATATCTAAATAAGAATTATAATAGTATAAAGTATCTAATAAATTACCTTAGATCCTAGGCCTATCTAAGAACTCTAACTCCTAAGTATAATAGGTTTTATATACCTATAGCTAGGCCTCCTGATAATAAAAATCTAATTATACTATTATACTCTACTAGTATTTTTAAGTATAAACTAGTCCGTGTTATTATTAATAATAACTAGTCTTTCTAAATAGTAGATTATCTATCCTTTCAATAATTTGTTTAGTTCTTCCAACCAGGTACTATATTAATTAGCCGATTTAGTTTTATGGGGCTATTCGAGTATAAGATTATAGTAACTTAGTTCTCTCTTTTATATAACCTTAGCTAAAGTATAAAGATATTAATCGCGTTTAATACCTGGTCTATAAAGAACTACCTTAGTTTTTTTATAGTAAAAGAGTACTATATTAATTAGGACTAGGAGTTCTGCGAGAGACTACTTGATTTTATCTCTATTTAAGGAAGTTATACTAGTACTTCTATAGTAATAGAAGTACTATATATTCTATTAAACATAAATATACAACGACAATTACTAGTAGCTACTTATAATAATACTGCTAATAATAGTATACTTACACGTACGATATAAGAGAAATTATATAAAGACAGTATTAAATAGAATTATAAGGAGAATATAATTCTATACCTTACTTATATTATCAATCTTATTATTTAGGAAATTATTTACTATCTTAAGCTCGTACCCCCCGAAGAGATAGAAGATAGAGGAACTTTATAGTAACGCGATATAAATAAGATCTAAATATAGATTTCTATTCTAAATTCTTTTTATAAGGTATAGCTTTTTATTATAGTTAGTTATTATAGTTATTATATACGAATTTCTAGTTAGATTCGAGCTATTTATAAAGTAATTAATTAATCGCTATAGTACTATAAGCGTTTTATTACTTTATAGGGCTCCCTACTACCTAAGTACCAGCTGTCTATAATAAGAGATGTTCTAACTTAATAGAATTCGATATTTAATATATATAACCGAGTAGTAGACCTTAAGTAATATATTAACAACTAGCTTTAATATAAAATTAACTTAAAGATCCCTGCTTAGAGATCTAGTAATAATAAGAACGCCAAGGTAGATTTCTATAATCTCTAGCAACTTTAACTATCTACTACTAAATAGTACTATTTAATACTAATTGTAGACCTATTTAGCAATTTTAAAAGGGCAACTGAAGCGTTTAGTAAGAATATAAAACCTTAGATCTAGTATATTTAGCAAATATATAATAGGCTCTTCGATTTCCTAAATAATATAAATAGAGATCTAGCTGAAGATACAGAGAGTAACTTAGATTAGCTAACAGTAGTAAGAGCTGTAGTAGAGAAGGGTCGATCTAAATTAAGTAAATACTACTTAAAAATAGACGTAAAGCGTAGTTACTTATTTAACTATATAATAATCTTAGATCTATCCTAGAAGCTTATAGTATACGAGGTACTTTTATTACAGCTATTTATTATATTAGCTTCTAACTATAACTATAGGATAAGACTTAGGACCCTTAGTATAGGGAAACCTATCGCTAACAATTCCTTAAATATCTTAATCGCTATAATAAAGATATACTAGGCTATACTTTATCTATAATACCCCGACCTTGATAGGTATAAAGTAATAAGTAGTTTTGTAAACCATTTCTACAACGTTTATCCTCAAGCAGCTCCTTAAGTTTCCTAGACCAGGATCTAAGTAACGTAGGAGAGGGAGAGGGAGAGGGAGAGGGAGAGTTAGAGGAAGAAGAGAAAGGATTAACTTATCGAGAAGGAGAAAGCTATCTAAGTACACCTTCTATTCGAGGTTGTAACTTTAATATATTAGGCTGGTGGAGAGTAAACGAATATTAGTATCCGCGGCTTACTTAAGTTATAAGAGATATTCTCCTAATATAGATTGTAGGAGTTAGTATTAAGCGGGTTTTTAATACTACTAGAGATATAATTAGAGATAGAAAATATTACCTTACTGTGCAGAGAATCCGGGATATTATATTTCTAAAATATATAATAAGCAGAGAGAACTATTATACTAAAGAGATACGCTGGGCTATAGAGGCCTAAGATACTAGTAAGCTAAGCCCTTTTTATAGCGCTAATAAGGTTACAGATCTCTTTAAACTTCTAGCCTAGGTATACGACGAAGAACTAGAGATTAACTAGGAGATTAACTAGGAAAATATTAATTCTAGTACTACTACTAATAAGGAGCCGCCGCGAAAGCGTATTCGTCGAAAAATTTACAAACCTCTATAGTTTATATAATAAATTACTATTATAAATATATTGTTGTGTTAGATTAAGCTATATAAAATTAATAGTTAAGGAGCATACTGCTACAGTCTACGACGTACTATAATATACTACCCTAGAATCTAATAAAGCAAGATTAGCCTAATCTATAATAAATAGCTATAATAAAGCCCTAGAATATTGTACTATATATACTCTTACTAAGCTACTTTCTAAAGTATACTAATTAGTTAGACTTTAAGGAAACCCAGTCTATACGACCCTACCTTAACCTATACTCTATTACTAAGCAGCTACCCTAACTCTACCTATATCTTAGGCTGATTAGTAAGACCCTAACCTTAACCCTACCCCACTTACATAAGACCCTAACCCCAACCCAACCTATACCTATCTACCAGCCTACTTTTACATCTCTAATCTTATACGTCCGCAAATCTAATAGTAACTTATATATCTATATAGATTATTATAAACTTAATACTCTTACCTATAAGAATATATATCTAATACTATATATAGATAAACTCCTATCTAGACCTATTAAGGTAGTAATCTTTACTAAGTTTAATATTTACGCGGCCTTTAATAAGATTAGAATAGATTCTAGTTCTAAGAAATATACTACCTTTTAGACTCAATACAGAACCTATAAATATAAAGTTCTACCTTTTAGATTATATAACAGCCTAGTAACTTACTAGTACTATATAAATAACGTACTAATCGACTATTTAGATAACTTCTATATCGCTTATCTAGACGATATCTTTATCTACTTTAAAGACGAGGCGATATATACTATCTATATTAAGAAAGTTCTTAAAAGATTATATTAAGTAGGGTTATAAGTTAATATTAAGAAGAGCGAATTCTATATTACCTAAACTAAATATCTTAGCTACATCCTCTTAAATAAAGGCCTTAAGGTTAACCTAGAGAAGGTGGAAGTACTATGTAACTAATAGCTATCTACTACTATAACGGGTGTAAAATCCTTCTTAAGTTTTACTAGATTCTATTAACAGTTTATACCGGAATTCTCGCGTGTTATAAAGTTAATTATTATATTATAGAGTTCTATAACTCCTTTTATATAGACTTTAAAATATAATATTACCTTTAAGAAATTGAAGTCAGCCCTGTTAAATATACCTACTTTCTACTACTTTAACCCTACGTTAGAAATAAAAATAGAAACTGATACCTCTAATAGAGTAGTTATAGGAGTACTATTATAGAAATATTCTAACGGAAAATAGTACTCTATAGTATTCTAAAATAAGGTTCTATCTAGTTTAGAACTAAACTGGGAGATTTATAATAAGAAACTATTCGCAATTATTACTACGTTTAAGTAATAGAGGGTAGAACTTACTTTAGTAGTTACTAAGACTTTAGTATATACCGATTATCGCTTACTCGAATATTTTATAACTATAAAAGTATTTAATACTCGTTAAGTTTATTAGACTAAGAAATTAGCTTAGTATTAGTTCTAAATTAAATACACCCTAGGTAAAAATAATATTAGAGTAGATATCTTTAGTTATCGCGAATAAGATATAGAAAATTTAAAAGCAGCTTAAACCGATAACTAGTTAAAAGTCCTACTTAAACCGTATCAACTTTACCCCCGAATTAATGCTGAATTAGCCTAGTCCTATATTACCTAAATAATAACTTAAGCGGCTATACTAAATATTATTAAAGGTTAGGAGTAGGTTATATTATTAGACTTTCTAGAGTTGATCGATATATTATTATAGAAAAACCGAGCCTCCTTTGCGCAGGAACGTATACTTCTACCTTATAAGTATTAGATAGAGAATAGACTACTCCTCTACAATAATCGCTTATATATTCTGTTAGATTCAGGCCTTTATATATAACTTATATAAGAGGCTTATAATTAAGTATCCTCCGTATACCCAAGCGCTACTAAAACCTATTAATTACTATCCTAGAAGTACTACTAGAAGGGTATAGAGGCTACTTATAAACGATATATACGGAATTGCATCTTATACTATAAAGCTTATCTGATATAAACCTAAACCCTAGGTTTTATCTACCTACTTTCTATACTAAATTAACTAATATAGTACCTATATATTAACTTTAAGAATTTTTCTATAGATAAGTCCGAATATAATTAGATTATAGTAGTAATTAATCGCCTGTTTAAATAAGCTATATCTATTCTCTACTATTATATAATTAACGTACAGGGAATAGCTAAATTATTTATTTAATAGGTATACCGCTTTAGTTATATACCCGAAACTATTATTTTAGACTGAGAACCTTAGTTTATATCTAGTTTCTAGTCTAAATTCTACTATATTTTAGGCGTAAAGATTAAACTATCTACTACTTATTATAAAGAGACTAATAGATAGACAGAGATTATAAATAAGTATATTAATCAGAGACTGCGTCCTTTCGTATCCTTCTATTAAGATAACTAGAGTTCTCTATTACCTATAATCGACTAAGTATAAGTAACTCTACCTTATATAACTATTAGAATATTTCTATATTAGATCTTATACAGATCTAAGCCCTGTTAGAGTTGGGATTAGAAATATTCTGTTAATCCTATTACTATAATAGATAAATTGAATTGTAAAGACGCTTTAACTCTAGTAACTTATATATATACAGCCTGGGAAACTGTAAAAGTTAATATTAAAAAGGTTTAGAATCGTATATAATCTATTATTAACTATTACTAGCGACTAATTAATTAGTAGATTAGCGATATAGTTTACTTAAATACTAAGAACCTTACAGTCTAGAAATCGAGCCAAAAACTATCCGATTAATTAGAGGGCCCCTTTAAAGTACTAGAGTAGGTTAGAAACTTATACTACTTATAGTTACCCCTAGGGTTAAGTATATATAATATCTTCGTACTAAATCTACTATATAAAAACCCCTAGGACCTTCTACCTAGATAAAAAGCTCCGAAACCACCCGCTATCGCTATTAATAGGGTAGAAGAGTAGAAGGTTAAAGAAATACTGGCTAGTAAGTTATATTATAAGACTTTTAAATACCGTGTAAAATAGGTAGAATATAATTTTAACCTAATTTAGTATAAAGCTTTAAACTTTATAAGTTTACTTTATAAGCTAAAAGCTTTTTATAATAAGTATCTAAATTGCTTAGGACTCTTAAAAGCCCTAACTAAATAGATTAAGGTATATAAGGATAGTATAGAGAATATAGATTATCTAGTAGACGATAATATATAAGAGTTAAGTAGTAGATTATAAAAACTAAAGTATAGGCCTAAAATTACTCTTCTATAGAATCTGGAGGATCTAATAGTAGGCTGTTAGATATTTCCCTAGTCCTCTCCTCCTCTACTTTTCTTCCCCTTTCTTCCCTCTAGACTCCCCTTAAACCTTTTCTACCTCGTTTTTAGCCGCCCGAGAGTGCCGTAATATTAGCTTAAAGGCTAGATACTAGAGCCTTTAGGGCTGAAACCTAATAGAGTAACTTAGTACTCTAGTAGAACGAAGCTACTTAGATACTAGCTGTAAGAAGGCTATCTTTCTAACTTTTTACAACCTAGGCTATAAGCGCTAGACTGTAAGTAGACTCCGAAATAGCCTTAAAGGCTACCTCTTTATCCTTCTTATCTCCTACGTATCGGGCCGCTATCTATAGTTTAAAATAGCCCTAGAAGACTAGAAACTCCTCCTTATAATAGGAGGGAATTTATAAGTATATTAATAGTAAAGTACTCTACTAGTATTAGATGTAATTTATACGGGGTTGCACTTTTTATTTTATAAGGTATAATACTCGTATTTTTTTAATCTTAGAAACTAAAAGGAAAATATTATATACTGCCTACGGGCGAGCGCGTATATAGCCTAAAAGTAGATAATTTAGAAGGCCTTTAAAAAGGCTCTAGGAGGTAGGCGGAGTAGTATATTAATTAATTTTTTCTATAAGGCGTTAATAATACTTTAATAATTAATAGTTCTAGGGATATATAATAATATATATAGAGTAGAAGTTATTATTTAGTTAAGAAAGCTTAGTTAACAGCAACCTAGTAATATACTAAGGCTAGTAAACGCTTATTACTATACGCGATAAAATTGTAATATTAATAAACTATTATAATAGTAGTTACTAGCTAATATATAGGTTAATTATACTTACCGTAAAAACCTTATTTAATATTATGTTAATAAATATATCTCTATAAATAACCGTACGTATTAACTCTTATCGGTAAATACTTTAAAGAAATTTCTTTATACTAGAACCTATCTATAATAACTCTAATTCCCTCCTAAACTAGCGTAGATAGGAACTATTAGCCTATAAGGAGGGGGGTAGTATAATAATATAAAGAAATTGTTCTATGAAAAGCTTTATCTTTTTACTTATCTTATCCTACCCCCAGTTCTACCCCTTTTCCCATCTATATATAGTTGTATACTCCCTTATAAGTAGCTTAGTAGTTTTTTTATATCCTTTTATATAAGGCTTATAGGTATTAATAGAATTCTTAGGTCCCTAATCCCCTACGTACTCTTATATACCTCTAAGTAGATTTATACTATATTTAGACCTGTTATCTTACCTACGCTGTTATAATACCGTAATACCTCTATACCTATACTACTCTTACTATAATACTTAAACTAGCTACTAGCGACAGCTATTAGCTGCTAGCTAGAATATAACCGACTTATCTTAACCGTAATAGAAGAAAGTTTTATTAACCTAACTAGCCTATATAGTAGTATAGACCTAGCTCTTATAAAAAACCTATATAATATAGATATCTCTATTCTTTACGTAATATTTTAATATTTATATATAGTATATAGTAATAGAGTTAACTACCTATCTAATATAAGGCGACAAATTAGGCCCGATTTATAATAGATTAGGTATAGTACTATAACGTTATACCCGAAATAGGTTATTAAAAGGGGCTAATTTATCTAACTATTACCCCCCTAATTTATTTATAACTAGTACTCTAACTATAATACTTTATATATAAAAACTATTTAGTAGAACTTATTTATTCTACTTATAACGCTGTATTATTATACCCGTACTAGTATAGAGCTATAATAAAGCTAGAAGGATATAGTTCTATTAAAATATATAAACGCTTAAACCGAGGGTATAATATTATATCTATAGTAAGAAGACCTATATATAAGTAAGTAGAATAGCGCTATTATTAGAGGATATTAAGAACTATCTCTACTATCTACCCGAGCACTACGTTCTAATATATAAAGAATATGCAACTACTATATTAAATATTAATATATATCTACAGTACTATTATAGTATAATAATAGAGTAGAGGAGAATAATTATCGAGTATACTTATTAGTAGCTGATTAGACTAGTAAAGGACGTCTAGCTGCCCGTACTATTCAGGCAACTAATACTAGAATTAGGAAAGCTGCTAAATAGATTCTAGTATAAGCAATCTAGATACTATATTACTACTAATATTAACGCGCTATATATACATCTAAAGAAGAAGTATAAGTAGGCGTAGATAAACGATAAAAGTAGGCTCTATTAGAAGGTTAAGGTATAGATATTCTTTTAGGCTGGCAGGCTGTAGTAATATTTTATTATTAACGTAGGCAGCTATAACTATAAATTAGTTATTCTCTATATAGAGGCTAATATTATATATAATTAGTTAGCCAGGTTTAAGCTTATAAAGTAGAGGGAAGAAGAGAAGGTATAGGTTATAAATACAGAGGCAGTAAAGACCGATAAGACTAGGTAGTTTAAGTAGACGGGGTAGCTAAAGTATCTAGTAAAGCAGAATCGAGTATATTTTATATATTAGATTTAACTATCCGACTAAGGTAAAGTGAAATTTTAGCAGGTAGTAAAGTTAGTCGAACTATTAGTTAAGTAGAATATTAGAGGGTTATTATTACTCGCGCGAGAGATAAAACGGTAGCTTAAAAGTACTTAGTAATATAAGGTAGATAGGCGTCTACTCACTTAACTATAGAACTCTAAGAGTTAAGCGGTATACGCTAGCTATATTATTAAGTTTATCTACTACTTTCTCTATATTATCGCTAATAAAGAAGCTTAGGCTATATAGTTTAACTATAGTAGTAACAGTAATAATAGTAATAATAATAGTATAATGTTAGATAATAACGCGAGTTTTAGGTCTAGTAGGGCTAGAAGTAGTACTAATAATAATAATAATAGTAATAGCGGCCCCTATTATAAATACTATAAGAAGAAAGAAGTAGATTAGATAGAAGACACGCGCGAGCTATTCTGTTAGTAAGATAAGTAGAAGGAACTAGTAATAGTACTATAGGTTATATTAGATAGAGATAGTAAAAACGCTTAGTTTAAAGTACTACTAGATATACTTATATTATTTATTTTTTAATCGATAGGTAATTAGCTGTTTAATAGCGGGCTTATCTATTTTCTTACCGTACTAAAAATTAATACTAAGATAGACCGCTTATGTATAGCGAAGAACTACTTATATATACTAGCTAGCGTAGTATACTACGTACGCGTGCTAGATATAGAAAAGCTACTTCTAGCAGTAGAGCGTAACGAGCAGACGGATAAGGACTAGAAGTATTTTCTACTTATATAGCGGAAATTTCTAGCTAATAGATTATTTAGTCTAATAAGCGAGATAATTAGCTTACTAGTATATAGAAAGTTTATTATACTAACGGCTGGTAATTTAGGTAATACTTACTAGTTAAAGGATAAAAAGACGTTCTATCTTAATAGCCGGCCGATCTATATTAGCTAGTTCTGTAAGATAGCGCAGGATATAGTAGCTAAAGTAGAGAAAATACTCTAGTAGGAGCTATATTAGACGGCTAGAGCTAAGGACCGGTTTACTATCTGGCTGGAATAACTTATTAACAATATTACGTTTACGTAGTAGAGTATATCTTTTATCTATTATTATAATAATCGGCTTAATAATAGGCTTAAATAGATGCTTACTTAGGCTAGGTAGATAGAAGCTGGTTAGTAGCTCCAGTTAAAAAACAGCTTATAGAGTAAGTAGTAGGTAAAGTAGTATTTATAGCAGGTAAATCGCTTTTTAGAACTACTAATAGTTAGTATATATATAACTTTAGGGCAGCCTAGATAAGAATTAGAAATTACGATAATATAGTATTATAATAGAGTATTATAGAACTATAATATCTTTATAGTAGATAGGTAGATTATAATAGTAGTCCGCTATTATAAATTACAATCCTATCCGATATAAGGCGATAAATTAGGCCCGATTCGTAACAGATTAGGTATAGTACTATAGCGCTATACCCGAAATAGGTTGTTAAAAGGGGCTGATTTGTCTAACTATTACCCCCCTAATTTATTTACAACTAGCACTCTAACCGTAATACTTTATATATAAAAACTATTTAGTAGAGCCTATTTATTCTACTTATAACGCTGTATTATCGCACCCGTACTAGTATAGAGCTATAATAAGGCTAGAAGGATACAGTTCTACTGGGACGTACAGACGCTTGAACTGAGGGTACAATACTATATCTACAGTAGGAAGACCTGTATATAAGTAAATAGAACAGCACTATTACTAGAGGATATTAAAAACTATCTCTACTATCTACCCGAGCACTACGTTCTGATATATAAGAAATACATAACTGCTATATTAAATATTAATACATATTTACAGTACTATTATAGTATAATAATAGAGTAGAGGAGGGTAATTGTTAAGTATGCTCGTTAGTAGCTGATTAGACTAGTAAAGGATATCCAGCTGCCCGCACCGTTTAGGCAACTAATACTAGAATTAGGAAAGCTGCTAAATAGGTTCTAGTACAAGCAATCTGGGTACTATATTATTACTAATATTAACACGCTACGTATATATCTAAAGAAGAAGTATAAGCAGGTATAGATAGGCGATAAAAGTAGGCTCTATTAGAAGGTTAAAGTATAGATGTTCTTTCAGGCTGGCGGGCTGTAGTAATATTTTATCGTCGACGTAGGCAGCTATAACTATAAGCTAGCTATTCTCTATACAGAGGCCGACGTCGTGCGTAATTAGTTAGCCAGGTTTAAGCTTACAAAGTAGAGGGAAGAAGAGAAGGTATAGGTTATGAATGCGGAGGCAGCAAAGACCGACAAGACCGGGTGGTTCAAGCAGATAGGGTGGCTGGAGTATCTAGTAAAGTGGAATCGAGTATATCTTACATATTAGATCCGGCTGCCCGACCGAGGCGAGGCGAAACTTTAGTAGGCGGTAAAGTTAGTCAAGCTATTAGTTGAGTAGAATATTAGAGGGTTATTATCACTCGCGCGAGAGATAAGACGGTAGTTTAGAAGTACTTAGTAATATAAGGTAGACAGGCGTCTACTTGCTTAACTACAGAACCCTGAGAGTTAGGCGGTATACGCTAGCTATATTATTAAGTTTATCTGCTACTTTCTCTATATTATCGCCGACGAAGAAGCTTAGGCTATATAGTTCAGCTATAGTAGTAACAGCGATAACAGTAATAATAATAGTATAGTATCAGATAATAGCGCGAGTTCTGGGTTTAGTAAAGCCGGAAGTAGTACTAATAGCAATAATAATAGCGATAGCGGCCCCTGTTATAGGTACTATAGGAAGAAAGAAGTAGATTAGATGGAAGACGCGCGCAAGCTATTCTGTTAGTAAAGCGAGTAGAAGGAACTAGTAATAGTATTATAAGTTATATTAGATAGGGATAGCAAGGACGCTTAGCTTAAGGTACTACTGGATATGCTTATATCATTTATTTTTCAATTAACAGGCGATCGGCTGTTTAGTAGCAAGCTTATCTATTTTCTCGCCGTACTAGGGATTAACGCTAAAATAGACCGCTTATATACAGCGAAGAACTACTCGTATATACTAGCTAGTATAGTATACTGCGTGCGCGTACTAGGTATAGAGAAGCTACTTCTAGCGGTAGAGCGCGACGAGCAGACAGACGAGAACTAGGAGTATTTTCTACTTATACGGCGGAAGTTTCTAGCTAATAGATTATTCAGTCTAATAAGCGAGATAATTAGCTTACTAGCGTATAAAAAGTTTATTATACTAACAGCTAGTAATTTAGGTAACGCTTACTAGTTAAAGAATAAGAAGACGTTCTATCTTAATAGCCGGCCGATCTATATTAGCTAGTTCCGTAAAATAGCGCAGGATATAGTAGCTAAGGTAGAGGAGATACTCTAGTAGGAGTTGTGTTAGACAGCTAAAGCTGAAGACTAGTTTACTATCCGGCTAGAGCAGCTTATTAATAATATTACATTTATATAGCGGGGTATATCTTTTATCTATTATTATAATAATCAGCTTAACGACAGGTTTAAGTAGATACTTACTCGAGCTAGGTAGATAGAAGCTGGTTAGCAGCTTTAGTTAAGAGACGGCTTATAGAGTAAGTAGTAGGTAAAGTAGTACTTGCGGTAGATAGATCGCTTCTTAAAACTGCTAATAGTTAGCGTATATATAACTTCAGGGCAGTCTAGGTAAGGGTCGGAAATTACGATAATATAGTATTATAATAGAGTACTACAAGACTGTAATATCTTTATAGTAGACGGGCAGATTATAATAGTAGTCTACTATTACAAATTGCAATCCTAGTAGAATAAGCCGAAGGTAGTACCGCGCTTTCTACCGCCGCGGCTAGGGTAGGTAATAATAGTATACTTAGCTTACATACAGCCATTTCAGGAGTATTTAAATATTAAGGTACTCGGCAGCAGCTTTAGTAACTATATATAGGCGGATTAATATAGGCTATAGAAAATAGACCGACTAACGCGCGTGCTTAAGCGCGAGACTAGTAAGTAGGTAGATATTAAACTATATATACTAGACTACTAATACGCAGCCGTTAGTATTAGTAGAGAAGTAGTTAGAGAGTTGTTTAGCAAAGGATATTAGGACGAGATAGGGGAAGTCGAAGAAGCTAAAGTAGATAAGGAGGGAGAAAGCGTGCTAGAGCTATAGAGCGCGTAGATGATATAGATAGGGATTAGGAACTACAGTATACTAATTAATATCGTTAAGTATCTTAGTATACGCTTAATCAAGGCGTTCCAGCTACTTAGTATACTATAGTATTACTTCTTAGGGCTCGACGGGGGTAAAGAGATACCGGAGGTAAGGTAGACAGGTAGTCGAGGCTGGACTGGGGTAAAGAAGTAGTAGTAGCGTAACAACAATAGTAAAGGGCTTATAGTATAAGGAAAGGAGGCGCAGGCTTAAAGTGGAAAGGAGAAAGGGCTTTAAAAGGCGATGCAGCAGGTGCTTAGGCAAGAAAAGGTTAGCTTCTACTTAGCCGAGTAAGAGCAAGCGATATATACGGTACTAGGCGGGTAGATACTGCTTATTATAGTACTTCTAACCGGTGGAGGGAAGAGCTTACTATTTACCGTGCCGGCTTACTTAGATCGATATAGGGTAACAGTAGTAGTAGTACCGTACCGGGCGTTTATTGAGAACTTGGTTAAGCGGATTCAAGAGAGTAGGATTAACTATATAGAGTAGAAGTATAGTAAGAGTAATCTAGTAGTAGTAGTAGTAGTCAGCGTAGATGTAGCGGGCGATGTAACGAGTAATAGGAATTTTATTAGCTACGCGGAGATACTTAATAGTAAGAGGCTGCTGCGGCGGATTGTAGTAGACGAGTATTATCTTATCTTTATATCAAGCGACTGGCGGCCGAAGCTGGCGAAGCTAAAGAATCTACGGCTACTACTATACCCGGTAGTACTACTTACGGTAATACTACTACTAGTATGAGAGGCCGAACTGGGAGAGAACATGCTAGTTTAGTATATAATATACGTCCGAGCAAGTATAGTACGGCTAAATACGCGATATTTAGTATTATAGTATAAGTAGGGGCAGGTATAAGAGATAGCGTTAGTAATATATCGGCGGCAGATGCAGCGGCTCAGGGAACGAAGGGAGAAAGGGGTAGTATACTGCCGCAGTAAAGCGTAATATAAAGCGATAGCTGAAGTACTAGATAGTAGGTACTATTATACCGGAGATATAGAGCGAGCTAGGTAGTTAGAGGAATAGCTTAAAGAAGGTAGGCTTATAGTAGTTATATCGGCGTTGGGTACAGGGGTGGATTTCCTAGGAATCGTATTTATACTACACGTAGGGATACTGTAGAGTATAATTAACTTTACTTAGGAGAGTAGACGCGGCGGGTAAGCAGGCGAGTAGGTAGATTCAGTAATTCTTATAGAGGAGGGCGAGGTGGAGCGAAGGATAGAATAAAAGGGGGAGGAGCTGGACGTGCAGGCGATGGGGAGGTTTATTATAAATAGTAGGTGTCGGTAAGGGCTAATAAGCAGCTATCTTAACGGGAAGTAAGTAAGCTATAACGATATCAAGTCAGCTGGATATAACCGATACGGAGAAGGCATTAGTAAATAGCAGGATAGGCAGCGTAAGGTAAGCTTAGCGTAGCAGCAGGTTTAGGAGGTGCTAGAAGAGCTACGCGAAGGATGCGCGGTGTGCTAGATAATAGAAGAGGTAGAGACGGAGGAATAGTAGAGGTATAAAACAATGCAGTATACGGCGTAGTCTAGGATAAATAGGGTTAAACTAAACAGATTTCGGATAGGAATGCGCGATAGAGGAGGGAGTTATAGCTGCCGGTAATACTGGGTTAGTTAGAAGTACTGTACAACTGGGTTAGATATAAGTAATTAATATTAGTAGCCGAATATAATAGTGCTACTAGCTCGGGCGGCAACGGAGGTTAAGGAGGAGGCTTAGATAATCCGACAGTATAGCTACTTAAAGGAACTTAGTAGGGATTAGAAGGCGTATATAAAGTAGTTAGAGAAGAGTTACTCTTAACGGGTTTAGAGAGAGTATTTTAGTAACGCAATAGTAGTTAGTATTTAAATTATACTCTTTATACAGCAGAATATAGAATAGGATAATAAGAATAGAGATAGCGCGGTATATAGAATAAATAGAAAGTAGGTAGAAATTAAAAATAAAATAGTAATATAGTAGATTATTTAAAAAAAAAGGAGTTAAAAAATAAATAAAGTATTTCTTTTATAATTAAAAGAAAGAATTTATTAATATTTTTAGATATTAGTATAAAAGAGATTAATAAGTTAAAATAAATAAAAGAAAATATATTTTAGAAAAAGAAAGTTAATAAAAAGAAAAAAATAGAGTTAATAATAATATAGAAAG